>JACJUY010002264.1:3736-16888 GCA_014220935.1 Platorchestia sp. MABIK | reverse complement strand
TCGATATTTTGTTTGCATGCAGTTACCACAAAGAGTCGTAACCTGTTTCGTGCCATACAGTTTGTTGAAAGAATTAGAAATTTCCGTCAAGCTGCAGTTACTGCTGTCCATTCAGTGAAGTAATAAAGTTTTAGTTGTTTTTTGTTCACCTCCCTCTGGGGGATAAAAATATTGCATCCACTGGAATTAGCACTTTTATGCACTGAGAGAAATTTTGATTCACCTCTGTGTGTCAAACGGTTGCACAAATAAATTCTCGTACGTTTTAGTCATTTAGTGCGAAGCCTTCGACCTCGTGTTCTAGGAGTTGAATTCAAATCACATATTCAGGTTTCAAACGACCAAAATAGTTGCGTTCAAACATGAACTATGTTAGGGTTTCTTATGGAGTGTAATTCTTTCCAGAAACTTTAAGATCTCCGCTAGTGTTTTTAATTTTTACACATTGTCAATTCCTTCGTGTAATCATGCACTAGCCAGTCTAAAATGTGGAACATTTAAATGTCGAAATGATGACTTCGCTAAGTATGTCATAGTTGTCACAGTTACGAGTGTCTCACTGCATTGAATGTTGACGTGTATTGATGACACACCTCTCTGTGTCGGTTTTGTGACGAATTTTATCTCAGCAGCATTAGGAAGATGTGAGGTTCTGAGCTGAAGACAAGGTGTGCCCTTCTTTTCTTGAAATAAAATAGTTTTTGTTTTGGTTTTTTACGGACTATCTTTTTTCGGTTCACCGCTGCCCTGTCCTTGTTAAACCATCACTTTCGTCTTCAACTTTCATGTTTCAAGAACTCGTTTCCCATGCACAGTGTATGGGGCTACACAAAGTTGACAGATTCCCTATTTACTGTATTCTATACTAAATGATGACTTCCTCCTTCCCTCATAGGAAATGTCATACTGTAATTCTAATCTTTTTGTTTAGCTCCGCTGTACAGTGATGCCTTGAACTGTTGCGCACGCACATCGAGGCTGTGTCACTTGTGACTGTACTTCAGATAACAAAGATTATTCAGCAGCTCCTGGTAACACTTCGACGTATTTCTGGTATAATAGCATGCTGGAAAACAATTATTTTTAACCAGGAATACCTAAAACCCATGTGTCGGTAAGATTATATAACAAATGAGCCATGAAAATGCACTTTTCCTAATATTTATTCGCGAGTTACCAGATGCGCCTCGTTGTATACTGTATCTTTGTTGCTATTCAGGTTCTGTGCCTTTCTTACCTAATTCTGACGCATCTGTGCTAGGGATAACTGATCGACTGCCGTAATCAGCGCTGCCCGGCTGGAAATATCTTTGGAATTCCAGTATAGGAACTCATTTGAGTTCCATGCACATCGAGGGGACGTGCCTGAACTGAAAATTAAAGCACCATTTCTGGCTTTTATTAAATTCCTGTCATCAGCTAACTCTGCTATTGAGAAATCAATCAAATTGTTTGTGCCATAGGGATTTTGCCTGTAATTTTAAATCTTTCGACAGGTTTAGGAAACTAGACACTGAATATTAACTTGAACGATCGATTCATTTTTTTTGCGGCCGATCTAACTCTGTTATTCACACATAACAACTAATGATTAATGCCCTAGATCTCACCCTTCATCACCCAGATCTCACCCCTGGTTAATGGAAGTGGCGGAGAGCGACGTAAATAGTTCTAATTTTTACATTTAATCTTCTTGTCACATAGAGCGAGTTGTTAAAGCTCAACTTGTCGTTGGGAATTTTAACTGGGTTAAATATGCTGTCATTTTGTTCGGCTCTCCACTTGACAACTGTGTCGATAGAAAAGAAGCGCACAAGATTATTGACTACCGACCAAAATAAAGGTGATGCTCTGAAGTCGAGGGCTTTCCTAATTTTATTTCTCTAGATTTTCCAAAAGATTTCTCAGATGATACTTTTGTCGTCGATATCGAGCCAACCACAATTTCTGTCCCTTTTGAAAGTTTGTCGCAGGAACGTACAGAAGTATATCCGCACTTAAATCCAGATAAATTAAAAGTTGAACTGGGTGTCTGCAATTTGTTATTCTACGTTGAGTGTGCAGAATTCACGGCAGTAAGCAAGATTGATTGTTAGAAAAAATTTCGTACTGTAGAGACTGCTACTTCGTGGAGCATGATGCAACGTTTCCCTTCTCTCCTATATCGCATGTTGTTCAAAATAATCTCTTATCATTACCGTTCGTGTGTTACTTGTGCAGTTCCTATCAAGGTCGATATAAAGGTGAACACTCTGTATGAGAGATAACGACATGCAGTTAATTCGAGCTCTAGCTTTCCAATTTTGTGTTTTGATGTTTACAATCAATCATTCAAAAAACTAGTTTACGTTTAAGAAAGCCTATTTTACTGCTTTGTACAAGAACCCACCATCTCTAGATTACAATTCTTCTCCTCTAACGGGTCAGATCAACTTTGGTGCCTCCTAGGGCATTACCGCCTCCGATGAGACAATAGACCTAGAATAAGGTCAGTCTCGACGAGCGTGGGCGAAAGGCAGTTCTGTAGGAGGTAGCTTTAAAAACTGTGGAGAACCACTTTCTTAGCGAGAAAAAACTGTGGAGACCCACTTGCAGTGTGAGTTGTGTTATTCCATTTATTCATTATTATTTTCACTCGGTAAATAAGCATTTTAATCCAGGACTCTCAGTATTGCTTTTGGTAAGTGTTTGCATTTATGGAAGGCTGAGTCACGCGGGATTTCCTCTGTCGCCACTGCAATTTTGGACCATGCATGGCTAATGACCCTTCTCGTAATTACTGAACCAACGCATGGGCTGCTGCTCAACTCTAAATAACACTTTCTTGAATTTCACTTCGATTTTAAGTGATTTTCAAGACTGACGAAGAATCACTCCATTCCTTCTAAAGTCATTGCGTTAAACAGGCCATAAAAGTTTTAATAATCAGTGATGTTTTGTATTAAATTAGAAATTAGATTGTTGCTTCCTATACCACAACAAAGGTGATCCAAAGAGAGGAAGAAGGAAGACATCATTCATATGGAATTAAGAAAACGCTGAATCTATGCACAAGGTGCATAGAAACTGTAAGTTGCGAAAGAAGTGTATGAAACAAGAAAAAAGTTGAAGAAGGAAGTAGTAGGTGCTGAAAAACAGGACAGCAGAGAACTGGAAATAGATGGTTCTGATTTACACAAAATATCTATTTCATTTCAACAAAAAGACCTTCCTTACCTTTAGCTTGGATCTCAAATATTCCTCCCGAGAGTGCTGATTCCCAAAGATTCAAGAGTTGTCTCCCTCTGAGAGAATATGTTTGGATCGCATAACATTAAATTCATAAGCGAAGTCCGAGCACCGCTGAATTTTTAATGGATTATGCCTGTTTTCATAAATTACTGTGTTTAAAATAGGTCAACTTTTGCATCAGAGATGACGTGCTTTGAAACTCTGCGAACAATAGATGAAGAACAAATTTTTAATTATCTCGAATGTTATTAAATCTTTTGACCGGCGTGTTTACAAAATGAAGCGCAGTAAGTTCCACATTTGTGAGGCCCTCGTAGAGTGAAAAATTGCGTCTCTGATAATTTCATTTATAGCTTACAAACTACGGCTTGAAAACATAATAAAAACCTCCTCAGAGCCTATGAAATTATGACATGTTTTGATCTTTTTGTCACTAAATTGTAATGTTTAGATATTGTTTGCATGCTCCGAGCGTTTGTTAACCTGTTTGAAATTTTCCTGTTGTTCATATTTCTTTTAATCATCTTGGCTGGAATTCCTGAGCAGTTGATAGGTTTCTTTGCTAAACGTTGCTCAAGCTGATGCACATGAATCAGCATTGTAACTGGTTTAGTCTTGTTTTTCCATATTCTTTTTTACACTGTATGCGACCACATACTTGTTTGAACCAGTATCCGTGAGTTCGCAACAGCATAAAAAAATTTGTCAAATATTTGAGTTCATACGCCGCGGTTAAAACGAGATGTTTATTCATTTTGGACTGAGGTGAGATTTTGCTTTAAATAGATCGAGTCTGATTGTAAAGCATTTTAAGATGGGTATCTACCAGAAGTTAGTACCATAACACGAACACACTCCTTGCTTTATAACAACAGCCAACAACGTTGCTTTATAACAACAGTCGGTCATGGTATACCTGAAGTGCTCGCCGCTGCGAGAAACCTCTCGACCCTCTCAAAGCGGACTGCAATCTGGCCAACTTTGATAACTTATCTGAAAGCGAACTCTGCATCTCAGACGGCCGCACCCTCGACGTCAGCGTGCATATGGCGGGAAAAATAAGTACGGTGCTATTTTGAGCAGCTTGTTCGATTTGCTGTTCGGCAGCTCTGCACTTGGTGGGCTTGAACCAAAATCTTTTTTTACTTAGCTGGCGAAGTGCTCTCGGTGATTTTTGAGTTTTACCCACAAGGGAGTGTTTGGAGTCAGTAAAATATGTTTTGTGGAGTGCTGATGCAGGGAAACAAGGGCAAACCCATGAAATTCATTTTATGTGCTTTATATGTTCAAACCTTTGCAACCATACCGCTGCTTCAAAACTTCTCAGCCATTTGTAAATTACCTGTCTACATTTATAAGCAGCCTGTCTATAAATTGTTGTTTGTTTTGTGCCACGACCACTTGGATTAAGAAGCGCTTGTGTGGATTGTGGTAGGAATAATGTAAAACTCAGTGATGCTCATTGTTTATATTCCAGCATTTCTCATGAGGTGGGTACATCAAAGTGATCAAACAAAACAAGTATTTTGAACCGTCTTATTTCCGTTCAAAATAAATGTTTGATAGGTTAAAAATCAGTGGTGGTCCGTGAATGACAATGGAAAAAATAAACGACATCGAGGCAAACGTTTCACAGGATTGGCACTAATAGTTTCACGGTGTTTTATATCGCAGATCTTCAATGTGTATTATGCAGTGAAAAGTGGTAAGCCATAAAATTTTGGCCACTATACTGAATGACATTCATTTAGCGTTTTCTTTTTTCATTGGCTAACTTTTTTAATCATTCACTGGGAATTATTTCCTCCTGACTACCTGCTTCTCGTCGTATGTTATATGGGTTTACCCCAATTTTCTCACTTGATCACTAGTTGGGGAAGAGATGCTTTTGATAAGTTTTTACAATGCACAGTATCAATTATTTAGCACAGTCGTGCAATTTTGAAATAAAATTTATTTTGTCTCTAGAACATCAAACAATATTCCTCAAATTTCTAAAGCATGTTTCTTTTCGTATTTTAAATTCATTTATGAAAGCCTTCTTTATTTTATTTTTCTTCTAAATTTTGTTATACATTTCTTGGCCATGGTGAAGTGATCGTAGTTACGATGACAACTTAATAAATACATCACATGTTGGCAACGCTGAGTGATGAAGCATATTAAAGGAATGTCACTTTACTATCGTAATTCAAGGCTTAAGATTGAGGCTCGTGTTTCTTTCTATTGTAAGTAATAAGTGCATTGGCTTTTAATAAAGCGATTTAAAAGAGCTGCTTTAGTCCCTCGTATTAAAATGCGGGAGCTTGGATTCTGCGATGTTGCTGAAACTAAGATTTGATGGTGAAATTAAATACCTAATGGGAAGCAACTATTATGTCAACGAAAATTTGCACTCCCAAGGGGAAGATGGGAGGTCCCGAATTTAGGGTCAGAGAGTTCTTTAGGTCTTAATAGAGTTTTTTCGTGTCATTATTGTAAATTTTTTATTCACTATTTTTTTCAAATACTTACTATTTCCTTCAGATTTATTATGTTTCAAACTCTTCTTTCAATTTTGCTGTTTCTGTATCATTGAGGAATTTTTGCCCCTTGGGCGTAGATTCCACATTTTCCTTAGTCTATACTAAATGGTATTTTCTTTTCTTCCGTGTAAACATCTTTCTTTTTTAAGTAAACGGAGCCATGAACTAATTACGATACTACCAATCCTAATTTACAGCGAAAAGAATTAACATCTTATTTATTGCCTTTAGAAATTTTTTTCGGACTTAGTTGATGGTCAATGATGATTGTGATACGAATGATCTTGACGGACGGAGTTCCGGGAGAAAATTTTTCGATTGTATTAAATTACATTCAACTGTCGTTAATTACCGAACAGAAACTGTTACCGTTGCTCGATGTTACCGTCTTCCAATTTCCGCGAGTTTCCTCACCCTCGAGTCACCGATGTCATAACTGGAAAGCTGTAAGAATATGGCCGTAAAATGTTAAACGCATCAATATTTTACTCACTATGTGGAGAATCTAGCATTTCAAATAATTTCTTAGTCGATGGCAATTATTGTTATTGCTTAATTACACAATAGATGTCTCCAACTCTTTACTTGAGGAATCAGTCAATTTGTTTGTGTCGAAGGGAATTTGTCTCTAATTTCAAATATTTCGGTAGGTTTCAGGAAATTAGGCATCCAAAATTAACTTAAAATGATCGTTTCATCATTTGCAACCGATTTCACCCAATCCGAAGATTTTTGCTACCGGGCAGGGCAGACTAACGAGCAGTCGATCGGGTATCAGTTATCGCAAGTCCATCAGTTGCAGTGTTGCTCACAAAGGATTAAACTTGGCCTTTAAAGTTACCGCATCTCTGTAGGGAATCATAGTTTCGATTCACGTAGTGCAAGTGTTACTTAATAACTCAGCTAAATAAAGACATCATCTTCCATGGAGATTCCTGATCTGTGAAAATACCTACTCAATTGCATTGCAAATTATTTTTTGTAATTGTGAGAGCATGTCTCTGTGTTGACAGAAGTTCATAGAACCAGCCATACGGAGGAGGAAAGAATACTTCGAGTGGCATCGCTGATGTTGGTTTGCTGCGTGCATTCTGGGTAATTAAAGAACATTCGCAGTCAGAAGACCAGCCCAGCTAAAACAGGCATTCGATGAGATTTACTTGAACTAAGGCATGAAATTTCTCTCGCGTTGTCTATCGTACATCTCCTGAATGATAATTTTGTGGGCGCAGCCTTTATGAGCTGGCACAATACTCTGACTTGATTATGTGATACTGAGGAAAACAGAGGCTCAGAGACCGAATTACGTAGCTCAATTCAAATTCTGTTGAAGATAATTTGCAAACGCACCACAGAATATGAAGTTGTTTCGCTCACAATTTTCAAGTCAAAGATTTTCAGGTATTCAGCAGGATAAATGATTCCTCATCCACATTACTGGACGATGTGCTGTGATTCCGAACGAAGGAAAATTCAGAGGCGGCAAGCAAAGCATCCTGCTCGCGCTTAGTGCTGGCCTAAATAAGTGTTTTTTTTCTTATAAAATTGTAACCTATAAAACATTCACTCTTTCTATTATTATTTTCTAAAATGTTTTCGTTTTATTGTTTTGAAATAATACTTCTAAGGGAGCATAGAATGGGCAATAGGTTTAGGTTTGTTACGTTTGTCTATCCTATGCTGTGGAGACTGGGGTCCATAGTGGAGATACCATTAGGTTACCCGAGTTGGTACTTCTTTTGCGACTTCTATTTTGCGTGCCCGCTTTGCTTTCTATTGTGCTCATACCTTCTTCGCCATCTCTTTTATTGTCTTTTCTTCCTCTCCATCCCTAATTTGATATTTCAATGTGCAGGGTGTCCTGTAGGGGAATGCATTGGTCCCCCGTTTTCTGCATTGTGTACTAAATGGTCCCTTCTTACTTTTGGAGCTACCTAGGTTTGAACTACCTAATAATAATTTTGGCTTAAAATGATAACCTGATAATTCTTTCGTATTTCATTTCATTAATGCAAACAAGGTTGAAGACGCTTGTAGGTCCCTAAAGGTTTGATTTTACTTATTTTGGAGAATCCATGAATGAGTAATAAGCCACGTTTATGTCAAACAAGGCATGACCACTGATTATGAGTTAAGTTTTCTATTGTTATTTTCATGTATTTTAGCTCTGTCTTTTCTTCAAGATGATTCATATAATTTTTTAATAATTTTTTAAATAATTTTTTTGTCTGTTATGAGATCAATGAACGTAAAAAAAACCTGTTGGTGTAAATCCCACGTAATCACAAGTCAGACGGAACATCATTCAGGAATGAAATATTGAGTTCCTTCGTGAAAATTTTTATTCAATTGTGTTCATTTCAATTTGCATTGTTTTACTTCCACTACTGAACACTAGACCATGGTTGCCCAATGCGCATATAAGCCGAGCTCACGAGTGCGTCATTTTGTCCCAGAATTTCAGCACACGATCAAAGTCTGGTGAATGTGCTCTCTCCAGCAGTCATACTGGCAGAATTATATGTGTTTTACTGAAGCTGGTCTGCTCTAATTTCAAAATAGCCTGGTCAAGCATTGAAGTTGATGACAACAGCGGCTCGATCTTTCAATGTAGGATTTTAGTACTCCAATCACTACCATAAGCTGAGAAGCATACGGTTTTGCGTAATTTTGGGTCTAGTTCCTGTTCATGCCAGTGATAAAACCATACTTTTTTGTCCAGCTGGTGGATGTCGGCTCTAGTTTCAACTCTTTTTTTTTTATTGATCTCTAACGGATTGTGCAGTCTTGCTGCAGCGGTCGGTCGCTGCTAAGTGTGCTCGAATAAATCCTCGGTGTCAAAATTTTTGAGACTCCCATCTAACTTCATGCAGTGTCTCGTGGAACTTACATCGCAAATTTAATTCACTTGCTGCTCACCATTGATTGAATTTCATTGAGAAGCCCACAGTTTTATTCCCCAAGATGACTGTTTGGAAAATAAATTTTAAATGCTCTGTTGATTGTGTGTTTTCGATGTTTACAGGAGCTAAATTTTAAGAAGCGCTTTGTAACGTTCCTCACGTTCAAAGTGAACTCCATATGTGTACAGGTGACTGTTGATGCTGCAGGCTACCTTATTTGGACATAGTACGACAGACCTTCAGTGGTTAGGGATTCGTACTGTGAGTTGCTGAGATATGAGTAGCAAAATTCTTGTTTTTCGTGCAGTATTGTCCTGAATCCTGTGCGTAATTTAGTCGAACGAATCCTGCATTTCACTAACATTTTGGGAATTTAACTAAGGTGAATATACTATTGCCTTATGGTCTATTTAATATGACTCATGAGGGTTACGATACCCAAGACATCGATGAAAAAGAATATACATATGCTAAGGAAAGTTTTTAAATTTAAACTTTTTCGTTGAAATATTTGAATTATATGTAAATCAGCGGGTAGGATGCGCTCAAATAGGCTGATGTGTGCAGCTGACCTGCTTGTAGCAGGAGTTCGTTAAATTGACAACTTTTATCTCCGTGTTAGCTTCGTGTAAATATTCCATTTGTAGACCATCTTGCGAGGCGCGTCTGACGTACTTTAGCAAAGACTCGCTAAAAGCTCACATCTCATTTGCACACCATAACAACAACATGCTGAACTGCCTAACCTTCGTCACTGCACGTATGGCTATTAAATGGTGAGGATGTGTTGTGTGTGAGCCTCGCAGTTTCACCTTACATCATGCGTGTCAATTATATTTTGGGCAACCAAAACTTTCACTACGAAGACATCGGGTAAGTAGGGCAAATATGGACTCATTTACCACCATCTTATACGTTGTTACTAATAAGATGCTATGATAAGCCTGTGTAGTAGCCAAATATATATGTTCCTAATTAATGTGTCATTAATGTCAGTAGCATTACATTTTCAGAAGTTGATTTTTACAGCGCTCACTTCATCATACTCGTAATTCATCAGCGGTGCACGTTATTGTATATTTATTTTAATGACTGTTTTTCCTGAAGCATCACTTGAATATTTTTTCAATATATTCATTGTAATCTTGTGACAAAGAAATTACAACACTGCTCGTGTCGCAAAGAACAGCGTCAGAACTCAAAATTTTGAAAAATTGACCTATCAATGCCGTTAAATTTGCCATTTCTTTTAAGTATTTAGGTTGAACCGTATTACTGTACCTTCAAAATTGACAGAGAGGAAGGATTCCTTTTTCGATCAAAACTGATTCCGCAAAGCAGTTTGCGAATTAAAATCACTTCTGCTGAAAAATCAAGTATTTCGACTTGTGACGTTGTTCTTCCCAATGAGCGATGTGCGACTGGAGGAGCGCGCATTCAAGTCTTCATCCTGAGGTGTGATGCCTCATGCTGCTCACTCCTCACACCTTCGCCCTTCGCGTTCGTCTCGAATTCTGCGAAGAGCTTGAGCCTGGTTGTTGAACGGACGCTTATTTCACTCTCTCTTCATTGCTGTAAATGTTTAGTATTAATAATCTTGCCATTTTGAATGTTGTCGAGTGCTTCATTCCCTGTGAATTATTTTCCTTTTTTGTCTTTTTATGAATAGCTATAATTTGCTAGATTCTAATTTTATAAAATGCTGGTACGCACAGGAGCTCGAATCCGTCTCATTGTTTCGAAATCTTAAAAGTAGTTGAGGAAAACAAACACGGGCTTGCCCTTTTGTGCATCAAATATTTTCTGCTTAAAAAATTTGACGTTTTTGTTTATTAATTATTAAATTAGGTCTCCACGGGCAATTTGATTTCATAGCAGGTAAATAATCAAAAGCAATTGTTCATGTCAATAGTTTGATCAAAATCTAATTTCATCTTATTAAAACTTTGAGCAAGCCTCCTTTGGAAGGTTAAACGATTTATTTGAAGAAATATGCGTTACATTTCAACAGAATCTTCAAGATTGAGCCAATGCAGCAAGTTGTTTTGTGATAAATTAACAAATGATACACACCGGTGAAATTTTGAGCTCCAAAGATCTTTCCCTTATCCGAATTATATTGAAAAATGGTTTTATAAATGCCAGAAAAATTTTCAGGTAAAAGATTTCTTTCACAACGAGCGCTCATTATCACAGGAAACCAAGAAATGAGTTGTCTAATTGCAAAACTTTTGATATAATTTTCATTTTACCTACACAGCATCATCAAAACTGTTTTTGGTCGTCGATTTTGGTCGAATGTGCTTCATGGGTTTTCACGATTATTGTTTTCATAATAACACTTGAAGAACGCTGAGCCCAGTAGACATCTTAATGGAATTTCTTAGAAAAATTTCTGAAAAATAATCCTCACATTTTTCGCTCAACAGAGGAATTATGTGACAATTGATTTTTGCTTCTATTAATTTATTTCTGGGTGAGTGAAAGAGTTGCCCTTAGCGAAACTTAAGCTTCATTTGAAGGATTGAAATGATCATAAAACACGCAAAATTTCTAGACTTTGATAGTTCAACAAAAATCAGATATAAGATTTTTTTTGTATATAAGGTATTAAAGAGTACATATGACGAATTTTTTCCCCGTAGAAAAATGGCAAATGATTTTTTACGAAATTGATTTGTTTTAATAGGAATGAAGATGAGACATTTCAGAAAATTTGCGTTAAAAGTTCAATACGATTGAAGTTGAAGCCGAAAACAGAATAATGTTCCCATGCAGTTCACTTGGAGTGTAGACCTGCCACACACCGGTCCTCTATTGATCTGCTAGGATTAAAATTAATTGGGAATCATCTAGTCAAATGTACATGCACCTCAAGTAGGATTTTTATCAACAAATTTTTGTTTATTTCCACACGTGCACAAAATATGTATCCGCATATGTTTCAGTTTGGGCTTTTGTTGAATGTTTTGCAGGCTATTCCAGCGTGATTGATTGTTGAGCTATGGGTCGTTCCCTCGTCACCTTAGCCGCATCCGTGGACGCGTTGCTCTGATGAGTGTGGAGATATGTCTACCAAAGCGGATTTTTCCAGTACTTTGCATTTACTTGCCCTCCATTGCCACCATTACTTGCGAATGAAACCCTTCATTTCTTATAGTACTTGTCCTCCATAGCCGATTTTTCTAGTACGTTGCATTTACTTGCCCTCCATTGCGACCATTACTTGCAAGTTTTATTACTTGCGAATGAAACTTGAGGGACTTCATGAGGCCTTACTGACTGTTGGGAATGCTTTCCTGGTCACAAGGGTTTTTTCTCCAAATGGGTTCTGAGAAAATGACTTCTTTCTCCCTGAAATCATAAAAGAAAAACTTAGAATCGTTCATTTCATCTCTCACAACAGAAACTATGCCCAACGCTTTTTTGTTCGTCCAAGTCTATCTTAATTAAATTGGTCTTTTTTTGCAGTTAGAGTCACCTCTGGTTTTCGGTCACCCTCTACCTGTCCCTTTCAATATGAAATTACATTATTTTTATCAAGTTCTGCATCACCTGACCCACTTTGAAGTAGCATTCAAATTTAGTCTTACATGATAGCTTCTTGAACATTTCGTATTTTTGGAAGCCTCTAAGGGGAACCTCCGATGGATCGTTTGAGAGAGTTTAAGTGACCGACCTATCTTTTTTATGGTGCTCTTGGCCTTGGCTTTTTCAAGAAGTTTCCGACAGCTTTTCAAATCCTCTTGACTTCCCATGCAATTAAGCTTGCATCGTCTCGAATCCTCCAAAACCAATTCAGATTGAGTTATCTTCTAGTTAGATATAGGACAAAATCGTTCTAATTTTTTGTAAGTCAAACTTTTTATTTGTGGGATACATTAGTGATGAATCGTAAAATCGTACGTTTGCAAATTTTAACTTGACACCATTTAAAACCCTGATTACTTTTTCGTTCTTATAGCGTTTTCGTAGTGTGGAAAACTCGTTGTTTCAGCGTTATATACAGTACGTTACATTTATTATTTGGTAACTACGCTCAGTTTACCGCATCATGAAAGTTTGAGTCCCTGTTCCCCGCTTTTCTCTTTCTGGTGAAGACCAGTGTTCCGTGCTATGGATTTCTTACTTCGTGTTCTAAAATTATTTAGTTTTCATTGTTTCCGAGTTTCGCATCAGGCTGAGAAGCTCCCTAGGTTCCTTAGAAGTAAGGTTGTTAATCGTTATACTGAAATGATGAAAATCCAATGATAAGAACGACAGCATTGATTACTTTACCCAATAATACGTGTGTATGGAAAATGCTTTGAATAAGAGTAATAATATATCTGACTCAATGTTTTTTCTCGGTCTGTCAAATTGTTTTTCTTTTTATAGAAAACCGCTGTGAAAACTTCGGCTCTTCGTTAATGAGTTTTTAATGAGAGGTAATTCAGCTTTTCAGAGGCGCCGTGAAAAATGGTAGCGGTAATGGTGGTGCATTCATTTTAATG
>JACJUY010002263.1:123060-136213 GCA_014220935.1 Platorchestia sp. MABIK | reverse complement strand
TCTATAAAAATATTAGTGAGAATGTATATTTTTATCTTTTTGCAAGAATGTGTTCAGCAATGTGATCGTGAACAGCATAATTTGTTAAGAATTTTTGTTTATATACCAAGGGAAGTAATGTTAGGTTCCAGATTTACTTACTCTACACCTAAGAGCATAGGCATGCAGCATCTAGCACCCAGTGAACTATGTAATTCGCTTATGATTTTCATCTATGCACTGATAGAAACAATGTTTCGTTGCAGATCTAACCTCCAAAATAGATAGATACTCCAGACCTAAGAGCTTGAGCTTGCAATTGTTAATAATTTCTATCGAAGCACCGAAAGAAATAATATTGAGTTACAGATCTAACCCCAAAAACAGATACCTCAGACATAACAGCATACAGCATCTTGAAGCCGGGCTTACAATCGTTAATAACTTCTATCGAAGCACCGAGAGAAATAATATTTAGCCCTAGAAATTCCCAAAACAGATACTCGAGACCTAAGAGCACGCAGCATCTTGAAGCCAGTCACACCAACAGCCCACCTAGAATTATTCGAGAATAAAGTTTCTCGAGCATTCAGAAGCTCTACTCAGAATGCGAGACCGTGTAGTGTCTGTAGCGTATGTCTAGCAGCGCTAAGACCTGCCGCTGCGAGATCAAAGGCTCCAACTAATGGATTACAGCTGCCGCTGCTGCTGAGAGATGCGCAGATTTGGTGTCCATGATTTCGATTCAATACCTGCAAGTGATATTTTTTCGCATTTTCTTCCTGAGAAATTGAAATTATTCTTCAGCATGGAACTGAATGTTCCGAAGCTCACTTTTGATTTGTTTTTTACATTAGTTTCATTAGTGTACACGGACCGTCCATAACTCAATATTTTTCATCAATGAATTTTTCAGGTGTGGATGACAAACAAATATATCCATCCTAACAGTACCAGCGATGAAAATATTCTCGTACTTGTGCACTGGTGAAACTCGTATCACAGATACGGTCATTAAACATCCTTCGTTACGAGTGTCACAGACACACGCACCAACCAACCAAGCAACAACTCTGTGTTATTATATAGTGGATAGCGGGCTTCATTTCATTTTAAAATGTTTTACTTGCTGCAATTAGTTGCAGTTCCGAAGCATTTCTTGGTTCGACTTTGCTTTATGTGCAATTATGATAGATNACTTTATTCTCGAATAATTCTAGGTGGGCTGTTGGTGTGACTGGCTTCAAGATGCTGCGTGCTCTTAGGTCTCGAGTATCTGTTTTGGGAATTTCTGGGACTAAATGTTGCTTCTCTCGGTGCTTCGATAGAAGTTATTAACGATTGCAAGCCCGGCTTCAAGATGCTGTATGCTGTAAGGTCTGAGGTATCTGTTTTTGGGGTTAGATCTGTAACTCAATATTATTTCTCTCGGTGCTTCGATAGAAATTATTAACGATTGCAAGCTCAAGCTCTTAGGTCTGGAGTATCTATCTATTTTGGAGGTTAGATCTGCAACGAAACATTGTTTCTCTCAGTGCATAGATGAAAATCATAAGCGAATTACATAGTTGACTGGGTGCTAGATGCTGCATGCCTATGCTCTTAGGTGTAGAGTAAGTAAATCTGGAACCTAACATTACTTCCCTTGGTATATAAACAAAAATTATTAACTAATTATGCTGTTCACGATCACATTGCTGAACACATTCTTGCAAAAAGATAAAAATATACATTCTCACTAATATTTTTATAGAAAAATAATTAGCGTGTTCATATCCACGAATTTTTACTTTTGCAGTTCATTGAATTTCAGTGATGGTCAGATTGTGGTGGAGGAATCTACAGTTGAATAACTCCTTTTAATTATCTCTTAGCAGACTTGGTGCTTCAGTGAAATATAACTTTCCTGCGGGATATTTTGAAGCCCATTCATGAATTATTTTTTTTTAAAGTAGAATTTACCAAAAATGAGATGTTTATTAATGAATGCACACGTGTTCATAATAGGTCTACCTTTACAAAAGTATCGGCAAGAATGTTGAAAAACCTGCATCAACCGGTGATATTTTTTAAAATATCAACCAGAATGCCAAAAACCAGCATCAACCAACCAAACACCAACTCTTTAAACATCGATTTCCAAATCACGAGATCTACACTTCCACCACATCAACACCAGGAGAACACACACTTGTTTTTACTTCCACACAATGGACTCGGTCAACTCCCCGCGATTTATGAGAGTTGCCCTTTTCCCGAGCTGTGTAAAAAGCTCTGACAAGTTTGGATGCGCGAAGTTTTATCTACACTTGCTGGAGCAAGACTGTGATTGATCTTGAGGACCGCACCAAAGTCAGGTGTTCTGTACGAGGCGTGAATTGATCCAAGTTTTGCAATCCATAGCAATGAGCCCAGAGGTCTCCAAGGATCGCTACGACCCGCAGTCTAGATTGAAAGATTGGCTAGAGTTGAAAGATTGGTTCGAGTTGAAAGATTGGCTCGAGTTGAAAGATTGGTTCGAGTTAAAAAATTGGTTCGAGTTGAAAGATGGGTTTGGATTGAAAGATTTATTCGAGTTGAAAGATTGGCTTGAGGCTGTAAGAACAGAGAACAGCCATTTACGCCAGCCTTCAAGAATCAAAACGTGCAACAGCCATTTACGTCAGCTTTCAACGCACGAAGCGTTTTGTTGATTCAGTTGACACCGAGAGTTGTTAAATACAATAACGATGTCGTTAATTGAACATTTATGTATCTCAAAATGAAAGTCATTCAGTAGTCGATATAAAATAACATTTACGACTTCGAGAATAATCAGTGAATGAAATTTCTTGAAATTTCCAAAAAATGAATGTCTTTTTATACTGACAAAAATCATCTCATGTGATAACGAGGACAGAAGTAGTCTGAAAGAAAGCCGCGGCTCATGAATATGATATATGTTGCGTCTTTTGCACTGCCAGCGACATCTATTGTTTATACTTTGCTTAGAGTTTTTCTTGGGCGCGCCAAACAATGTCAAACGACAAGACGCAATGAAAGAAAAAAAACACAATAGACAGATCAACTCAGAAATTCAGGAACGAAAACATCATTCTCCGTCTTGAAAAGCTCTGGGTGGCAACAGTTAGACAACAACCAGAAAAAATGAAATTAAATGAAAAGTTGATGTCTTTTAATTTTCTTCAGATGTTTCACCATTGTCAGACCGAGCTTAATTACAGGAGGACTTCAGTTTAGAGGAAAGTCTCACCAATTGAATTGCGAGAAATTTTCTAAGTACCGAAGTTTTTAGAGTACAAAATCCTTCCACCGCATAAAATTTTTCACTGACTGTCACGACTGTCACAATATCGAGAAGACAAACGAATAACTTATACAATTACATAAATGCATCCTTCCATTATTTAATTATTCCGAAATAATTACAATTGTGTTGCGTTTACTGAGAGCCTGCAAAACATGTCGCTCTGATCTTCACTAAAAACAATCCACCTGGCACCTGGAACAACGCACGACTCCCCTCGCTGCTAGAATACTTGCATACCAGATGAAGTGAACCCAGTTCGGGAATACTGAAGTACAATGTTCATCATCTTCTTGCTGTATAAATTTTAAGCAAATTATTGACGATTTCGATCAGGAGATGGTGCTAAATTATGCAATCCAGTTCCTGCGTCCCTTATTAACTCCGTCAGTAGATGAGCATCCTATGATAATTTGTGCAATGAGATACAAATTTCGTTGGTCGTTTTTTGGAAATTATTTGTCTTTTTTGCCGTTGAGCACTAAGCGAATCTTGAAGCTTGTGTATTGCTGTCTTGGAGATTATAATCCTCGCTGCTACATTTCGTGGCTGAAATGCCTTCATTGAAATGCAAATTAACAATTGGTATTTAAATGAAAGTATTTTCACCACCTTCATTTGTTTAAAAAATCTGTTTTTTATCTGTTTAAAAACACCTTCATTTTTGTTGCACTTACTTCAGTGCCGGTAGATCTGTCGACGCCAAGACAATGGGCAGGTCTATTTTGCCGAATTCGAAGATTTTGCATCGTTTGATGAGTATGGAACACATTTTTTGGGAACTCCCACGAACCCAAAGTTCACGGCTGCCAACATGAAATCCGGACTCATGTCATGAGCTTTTGCTCAATTCCCAGTGGCAGAAATTGACACAACCTAAAGTTCATGGTTAGCAACATGAAACTCGGGCTCTTAAATTATGGGTTTTTACGTATTTCCTGTTGACAGGAATTGACACGAATTCTTGTGATGGTTCACCTCCAGGATTCTATTTTACAAACGACTATTCTTAATAACATGCATGTAATTTCTGCATTACACATACGCTTGAATTTGCCGCCGATACAAGTACAAACATGAGTTCGGAACTCTGGCTTGGTAATCCAAATATTTTGTCATTTAAACATGTTCTTTACTTTCAGAATGTCCCAACTACGTATTTATGTATCAAAAGGATAACTGTTTGAATTACACGTCTTGTGACAAATCTTCCAAGTACACGTACGCTCTCCATAAGCGATTTTGTTCAGGCTTCATGTACGAGTTTGAGGAAACAAAAAAAAACCACTTAGTTATTGAATATTCGTGACATTTTTTCTCTGATGAGGATTTCTGCTTCTACATGGAAAAAAGACCGGGAACGGAACTGGCACATGGGGTAAAAACATATCTCTTGTGCAAGTCCCACAATGAGTAATGAAAACACGTGGAATTCACCCAAAGAAGTTTGGTATCGAAGGGCACATGTGGTGAAAACACACCACCATGTCCCACATTGAGTAATGAAAATAGGTGGTGTTCACCCAAAGAAGTTTGGTACCGAAGGCTTTAACGTACTAGCGGAGCACGGAGGCCGGTTTTGAATATGTCCGGACGATGCCGGCGATTCATCAAAGTTGAGCCGCGTTGACTCGACGGGAAGCGACCAAAAGACGAATGATTCAGGGTCGGAGGAAGGAAAGATGGATGCTGAGGGAACTGTCTGCAGTTCTATCGAAGCCGTAAGTAATTTAAGCACTTTTGTTGCCGTTCATTTACAGACCGTTCTTGAAGGAACTGTTCGCAGTTCTATTGAAGCCACAAGTAATTTAGGCAAGCATTTATTTGCAGACCTTTCCAATGAATGCATTGATTTAGAAGTCTTTTATCAGGCAGCGGGCGTGGGAAATATTCTTCCAAAACCCTCGAGAGCGAAAAAAGGTGCCAAATTGGTCAAAACCGGCAGGACTTGAAAGAAAGTAGCGCTAGGGGCTGTAGAGTGATATCCTTCTAACGACATATTGTACTTACAAAACCAATATCAGCTTCAATTTCATACTTTGCAAATGTTTTGTAGTTCGCGAGGGACACTTTCTTGCTGAAAACTGCTTGTAAAATGCCAGTTTGCGATCAGCATGTTCATTACAATCCCTATCTTTTTTCATCGTAACTTTTGTGTGAGTAACGCAATTTGCATTTTACTTTTACATTTGGTATCACAATATGACAAATACAGTAAATATGAGTTGTGCAAATTTTAAATAATTTGGGTTCGTTATGTATCTGCTACATTTTGCATTACATTTTCGCTGTCGTGGCCCTTAAAAACGGGACTGGTGAAAGACGACCTAATTATTTAACAGTGATATTAAGCCTAAATGAATGCGTATTTTCACTACCAATATGAATAATAGTTTTTGCTATTCTGAAGAGTTCTGTATTGCTTACTTCCTTTTTAATTCGAAATTAGTTAAAAAGCTTGATTGTAATTTAACAAAGCTCTACGTGAAAATAAGATAATTTAAAAATTTTAATAAATCGAAAGATTAAAAATAGGAATATTAAAGCAGGGGCTGACGTCTACGTAGTGAGAAGACAAGGAACCAAATAATTTATTTGCAGTTTAATAACAGCGAGTGTTTAATACAGTTTAATGCAGTTTAATCCAGCGAGTGCGAGTACCATGTTTAATACATTTTTACAAAATAACGAAACAATTTTGCTAATTTACATGTATGTAACTGAACTAGCTCATACATGCAACAATTGTTTACGTTTAATTAGTCAAAATGTAAAATTTAAATTAAACTTTCAGCTGACTCTGATATCAGAATGTAAGTTCAAAGATCTCTGGGAAGGACGTAACACGTTAGAAGTTTGTGTGAGCTGTTACATAAGGAGAAATTAATTATTATTAGCGTAGAATTTTAACGAGTTATTATTTGAGAACTTTTCAATTAGCATTTTAAATGAAGTTGAGCTCGGAATGAAATTGATAAATTATTAATATGTTTATTGTTTAATATAAATAGTAAGCTAAAAAATTCAAGGAAAAAATTATTTATAATGGAATAATAAAACACTAATTTCAAAACGTATAAGAAAATATAACCTGTAAATTAGCTATATTTAATTCCTAAAACACAATCAAGTCACACTTGAGTTCGCCAAAGGCTAACGCCTTTTAAAAAATCTAAAACCAATTTTCTCCATCCATATCAAATGCAACAATCCGGAGACCAGCAGACCACCGCCAATGCAGGCAAAACAAAGGGCTACATTTATTTATTTATTCATTTATTTGAGCAGCGGTCTGTTCTTGAATCCTCCTCAAATCCGCAGTCGAGGTGCGTGGCTGACAAATCCGGGGTTCTGCTGAGCAAGCAGCAAAATAAATCTTGTTTTAGTTGTGAAATATGGAAGTCGCAGGGGCCGCGAGAGGTCGGTCAGATATGAGATGTGGATTGCGAAGGGTTGTAACAGATTTTTTAAAATAATTCCATAAAGAATTGTTAGAGATTTTTAGTTCTGAATTGCGGATGGCAAAGGGTTGTAACTGATTTTTAAAAAATAAATGATGGAATGCAAAAGGGTTGTTAGGAATTTTAAGTAATGAAACGTAGATTGCAAAGGGAATGCAACTAATTTGTTTAGAAATGAAAGATTGATTAACACAGATTCTCTGTGTAACAAATTTCTTTTGTAACAGGATTTCTTTGATGTTTGTTTGAAAAACGCTTACATTCTTCGATCAAGGGAAGTTCATCTGTTGAATATTTTTGGACAGTGAATCCCGAGAACAAATAATTTATGGTTAACCTAAGTGATATCACTGCAACTGTTAAATAATCGAACATGCAATAGCTATGTATGATCTTAATACTCATCTAATCGATTGCAATAAATTTTCACTTCGGCTTATTCGAAAGTTCAAAAGAAGATTTGGGTGACACAATTGGCGGTCTTTTAAACAAACAAGTCTTACATAATTCCAGACTCAATCCTTCATTGTTCAACATGAATACTGAGCATGTAGAGAAGGAGGGAAGGACATATTTTATTATACATGATATTGTGAAGAATCGATCAGTGTTGATGATATCACCATGGATTAAACTAATATAGTGCATTGCACCCTGAATTATGCTCCGCACTGATTTATGTTTACTACACCCTGAATCATACTTAACCCTGGATTATACTACATCGTGCATTCCACCCTGAAATTTTCTGCACCCTGACCTATACAACATAGTGCGTTCGAAAAATGAGTGGCGTGAAAATCACTTCCAAATTAACTTGTGATTTGGCTCGTAGTTATTTTTTGCCTACTAATTCAATGCTAGGATATTCTAAAATTATCAATGATAACTTTAATCAAAAATTTTTTGCAAAACAATGTTTCTTAAATGAAAGTTCGACATTTATAGTGTTTGTTTCATCAGTTTCAACGTGATTTAATACTTTTTTTTTGGTCGATCATTCTCGTGCAACTTTCACGTCATGAACTGCTAACTCTTCTAACCTCAATTAGCATGACAGAATGAGGACAAGATTGGCGAGATAAATCATTTGACAATCACGCCACAGCACATTCCGGTACTTTTTCATATTCAAGCAGCATTCAGAAAAATGTTTTTTCAACGCTTAGGAAAATGCCACCTGAAAATGAACAGGTAGTATCGGAAAACATCCATTTGTTCCTAAGAAGAAACATTCGATCCGAACCCAAGTGCATAAGATGGCTCATTTCTGAGTTCGACTTCGGCTAAATTCAACTCGAAAAAGCGCACAAAACTCTCACCGCTGTCACAATAACCACAGACAATAACAACAGCTCTATTCAAATGAACACGTTGCCTGTTCTTCCTGCCGTGAACCGACCCACCGATGGGTCGCTCGTTTGAAAAATTTAACAATCTTTCAAAATTCATTGTATTTAATGGACACAGTTAATGTTTGACATTTATGAAATTTTTAATAGCTTTTGACTTTAAAATGAAGTTGAATATTGAACTTCAGCTTAACCCACCGCAATGAACGTGTTAAAAGAGAGCTATAAGTCTCATGGATGCACTCTAAGCTGTCGCCAAAATCCCGTCTGCCTTCACTACGCATTCAGCGAGATCCTGGCTGAGCTCCTAGCTGCGTCTGAGGCAGCGGTTTGCTGGGACTGCGGTTTGCTGGGACTGCGGTTGTGTGGGGCTTGTACGGCTGGGACTTGCTTGAAAATGAAGCTGCTGGGAGACGAGACACGCTGGGACACTTGCTTAGAGACGAGACTTGCGCTGAGAGATTTGCTGGGAGACGAGACTTGCGCTGTAAACTAAGAAGATCAGCGTAATAAAACGTAACGAGGCAATCCAAAGTTCACAGTTAAAGGAGTAAAAAAACAATAGATTAACAAATATGAGATAGAATTAGATTTTTTTAAATTTGTACGAACTTAAATAGTTATGCCTTCAGAGTCCGTAAAGGATGTGCTGGAAAACCAGTATATGTGTGACAACAGCTGAATTAAAGGGAAATTTTGCGAACGACATTACCGGAGAATTATTGTATTTACAGCACTAGGGAATTTTGCGATTAATAGCTCCATTGAATTCCTTTTCAGTTGTATCGCATTGCGGACTATGAACAGTAAAAGCGTGCTGATAAATAAGTAAGATTTAATTTCTTCAACTACACATAACGTGAAGAACATGTGTAATGTCTTTCACTGAAAATAAATATTAAGACTTCCACCCAAGTGAAAATATATCAGGAATTGCCTAAAAATACCACCGACAAATTCTTGCTTGTTTTCTCATGAAATGTTTAACCATCAGAGCAAAATTGCTTGTCAGGATTGAAAAAATCAAAACCTATAAAAATAAATAACGCAATCAAATTGTCGGAAATTGTTGTCTCAGCGAGCGAAGACATGAATATGATATCCTTGCTTTGTGTGACATTGTTTTTATTACAGCATCACAGGACTTGTAATTTTCTTGTGCGTTTGATTAGCATCGCGGTTGTTTGTTTACAACATACAGTGGCATGTTGGGGGACATGCTCTGTCTTCACATGCTACTATTTATGAACACTATTATTGAACCAATTTGCTATTGACTTTTTAACTTCAGCAGTTTAGAATATATTTTCAAAAATTATCAAAGTTTAACAATTATAGTAGATAATGAATTAAATAATCTTGAGTGATGAAACTGTCATTTCATGGTTAGCTTTAATTGTGCTTTATAACCTTCACGAAAGTGTATTTTGAATAACAAGAAATTTCTCATTCGTCTCGGATAACACCTTTTGTATCTAGCGTTTCTTATGGAGGTCCACATGGCCAGTCGAACAATAGCTAGATTCGGTATTTTCCTTACATAATTCCTATCGATTGAAATATACTTATGCTTGTGCACTGGTGAAACTCGTATCACAGAGACGGTCATTGAGCGTCTTCATGAGCAACAAATCTGGCGCCACTATTGGCCTAACAACAAGTCGCAATGGTGACGTCATCTAGTTTGTCTGAAATGAAGCCGTTCTATAGGCTAGCCAAACAAGAGGAGGTGTATTTTCCCCCATAGAAATGACTCTACCTTGTTTCCTCTACAGTAGAATGGTCCCATGCAGACGTTTGTTGCAGTCTCCCCCAGCCAAGCCAGGCAGAGCTCCCAGAGGGTCAAATTACGCTCGTAACATTTCACGACCTGATCTGAGAAGCAGAAAATTTCGCACAAACCTGCCCATTTGAGGCCGGCCAATCGAAGTAAGTAAACGTCTGTAGGTCTCCGAGGTGCCCTGGCGGTGTTGGTTTGACTTCCTCTACATGTTTCCCCAGGCGATGTTAATTCGACTTCCTCTACATGTTTTAAGCCATCAGCTCTCTGGCATGTTTTACACCAACAGCTCTCTGGCATGTTTTACACCATCGGCTCTCAGGCATGTTTTGCGCCATCAGCTCCTACAAGACCAATAGATTGACAAATCTGCGTTCGGATCAGATTTTTCTTAATTTATGCAATATTATTTCATAATATTATAATATTGTATGATTCGGGGAATATTATTTACACACCTACTGTACATGGGTTCAGATGATCACTTCAACTTGACTATTGATGTTGTCTGGAATGTGTTGTACCACAACATTTGGTGAGCAAAATACTCAAATGTATAAAACTGAAATAAATTCTTCTAAATGCGTAAAATTTGAAACTCCCCTAAAACTACTTCTCATTGTCGGTGTCTCGAGATTAAATTGATAAAAGAAATTACGTTACGAGAGCAACAATATTTGCTAAAAGAATATTCGAATCTACAAAACGGGAAATGATTCTTCTAAATTTGCAAATTTTAAACGACCTTAGAACTATTTTTCAGTGTCGATATTGTTCAGATTAAATTTGACCCAATAATTGCGCTACGACATCAAACATATTTCAAGTATTGGTTGAATTAAAGGACCATATAGTACTACTATAAGATGAATAAGAGATGAGGGACTGGATCATAAGAGTATTCCGAGTGTGTGAAATTTTCTTTTTGCTACTTAAGTCATCCAAAACAAGACTTTCTAAGATTTAAAATCACGGTTCAGAATCTGTGGTTATTATCAGATAAATGATACAGTTTGCCGCAGGGTTATGGAGTCGAAGGAATAAATTTGCGACTCCGGCGACTCCGACTTCGACTCCTCAACCCTGGTTTGCAGCATGTTTCGTTCCGAATTGTACGAATAGCTACAGCGTGATGATGTTTTTTTCATACATCGGAGGAAAATGAGCGCAGGAGCATGTGTATTTGACGGTAAAATTTTCTTTTAAATGTAAAACGGAGAAAATGCTTAGTGATTTTATAAGCGGGCCATGAAATCAACGTTAGAAATTAGTTCCGTAAAACAGAATCAAGGCTAAAACTCAGTTGTGCAAAACAGAATGCATCTTTAAAATCAGTTGCACAAAATCTGTACCAGAAGTTAACCATCACTGGCCAGACATTTTTTGCCCATCTGTGTTTGATGAAGAATAATGTGTTTGTGTAATTTCAGAACCACAATTCCACAGAATTCCAAAACGTCAATTCAACACTTTTTTATCATTTCAAATCAAAAATAATAATGGTACCTTTGATGCAGGCAGTTCCAAGACCGTCTTTTGCTGTAACTTAATTTCGTATTCTGCCAAAGCTCTCAGTAATGTGGAACTATAATTTTTTTCTTCATCTGTAATGTGCCACTTTGCTGATTGTTGAATATTGTAGGTGCAAGAGAACCTAATTAATTTTACGAGTTAAGAGGCTGAGAATCGGAAGGCTATTGTTAGAAAATGTATAATGTTCACTAAAGACTTAAGTTCACCCAAACAAAAAGCTGCTCCCAGCTGATCAGGACAAAGAGCTCACAGAAGAAAAGCTTCAACTCGACTGCATTTCTTCGCCGCCTCCACACAATCCCTTTACTTTCATGGGCTTAAGTATTTAGGAGCAAGAAAGAGGCTTGTCAACTCAGCGAATTCCTTGATTCCCTTGGTGCAGAATTAGACTTGAAGATATTTGTTGTAGAGAGGTACGTTAAATAATATTTATAATTACTAATTTATAAAATTAGCTCCGCTTTTACGTGGTTATCTGATTTCATCACAAGCGAATTCAACATAGGGTTTCATTTACACATGATATATATATATATAAATAATATATGCATTTTATATTTATTTAATTGAATATATCAAAAAGTACATATATATATATATATATATATATTTGTTTACACATACGGGCATGTTTATTTCTCAAATGTCTTGAGAGCTTTTCAATTAGTACAAAGCACCATTACGAGGACTGCTCAAAATATGAAGGCAATTTTGTCAAGTTTCCATTCCCTCTCATGAATGTGTGCTCAAAAATTTGCCGGCCGATTTAGCCCAATGTTTATTTTCTTTTTTTCAAACTGATATTGATTTTTCATTCAAATTTTTAGGTAAATCGCCCCACGGGGAAAAGTTATAAGCAGTTAAAAAAGTTAGGAGATTAGAAGGTTTAGTTTTTATTTTCTGTTTACAACAGAAGAGGTTTACAACTGATTTGTACGAACGTAATTCTGAAGTGATATATCATCAATAAAATTTTCCACTTGCACAGATGAAAAAATGCGTAAACTGTAGTAATGTGAATGAATTGCAAATTCCACAAACCTTGCTTCATCATAAACTTTCACTGCAATTCCAATTCTAATTGATATTGCAATTCACTGGAATTCTGATATTGTGCTTAGAGTAAAACTCAAGTCAAACTGTAGAAGCCTGAAGTGCTGTGTTTTCAAGAACTTTTTAATCTTGTTTCAAAACAAAATTCCAACTCAGTAGTTGATTCATTTCCAGCAGGCAAGTTTTTGGAAATCATCACCATTCAACACAGGAACATAACAACGCGTATGATATCACAGAAATATAATTATATACAATAATAATACTTAGTATTACAACATTTCAACAAAGAGTCGCTTCTATAACGATTCATCTGTTGGAATGGCTTGCAGTACCTTGGGGAATCCAAATAATCAAACGAACAAAATTCAAGGCAAAATTACTCGCAATCAGTGAAATAATTTCACAATATATTTCTCCTACAAATGCTGTCAAAATTTTTTTTTCGATGATGAGGCTCTAATGAAATTTGCAGAAGCTCCTCAATTCGAGAACAGAAGTTTTGCCTCAATAATTCCCGAGCTTATACAAGAAAAGGATTCTTGCCTGTGCTTCGATAATTATAATTTAAAATCCTGCGAGAGGAATCAAATTAGTTTTTGAGCGTTCTCCTCTGTCTCAAACTTTCCGTGAAAATTAAAGCCAATCGAGCTTGTTTACCTGAAAACCTGAAATGCTGCTTCTTAAG
>JACJUY010002263.1:86075-122973 GCA_014220935.1 Platorchestia sp. MABIK | reverse complement strand
CTTTCGACTCGTATGAAAACAACCTTTGGATTTGATGTATCAAAGAAACCTGAACAGAATTTCCCGTTGGAGAAAATTCTCAGTATTTGGCGAGATAATCCATGATGAAAATTTGCGCTTCTTTGAATGATGTAATCTCATCTTACAAGGTCATATTACATTATTAAAAAGTTATGGTAAAGAAAAAGATTATGCCGTTGGATACATCTCGTGTAGCATTTGTTCTCAGAGCATTTTGATATTTCTTTAAAAAACATCCGAACCTCCCTAAAAACATGAGTTAATCAAAATCTTAAACAACTTTAACACGTTTTTCTTAATTTCTGGAAGTAGAACAGGTTCTTCTTCTTGCCTCAGGAAAAATAATTTTTCTATAATTACTCAACGTTTATTTTACAGAATTAATAATTAAACGTATTGACAACATTTGTGTGTGTCACAATGTTTGTTGCTTTAAATGTTGAGGCGAGTGTCTCTAGTTTTTGGTCAAAACAATGTGATTCTTCCACAACAAATGACCACACATGAATGATCATTCAAAATAATAATGACAGGGAAAATAATTTCGACAAATGATTTAATCCCCGCAAACTAGTACAATAGTTAACTAACAGAAGGTAAGCCGCACAAATATTTGAATGATCTAGATGAAACAAAGCTTAGTAAAGAAAGAATACAAAAGACTCTCTCTCAGTAGCCAAGTGTTGGGTGCTAACTCGGCTCTCTTTTGGGCCATGATATGATGAAAAAGTTCCTTTGAATCCGACCTTCTCAAGAGAGATCAAAGATCTTATGACCAAGGCTTTCATTTGCAATGCCATCGCGAGTTTAATGGCGAGTTCTTGTACTGGCCTTGATCAGGAAGCAAAATATTCCTGGTTCCTGAATCCCATTTTCAAGATCTGCTTCTGAACTGTGAATTTAATGCGTCATAAATGAAATGATTTTACATCTGTTTGTATTAATTGGTTCAAAATGCGTAGGCATTAAAGTTTGTGCATACTATGAAATAATTTTCAAAAAATTATACGAACAGTTCAATTTAATAGTAAAAATGCGAAAACTTTTTTGAATGTATAATCATTTCAGGAGAAATATGACACTCGTAGATATGTAAATAAGATATTGTGTGATATGGGTCGTTTTCTATGAGACTTTTTTTCATGGGAAAAACTCAATTGAATTTTAGGTCTTAGAAATGTACCGTAAATGACGTTAAATAATTTCAGATTTTGTCTAAATCATTTCAGCTAAATTTGTGGTTTTTTCTGTGGGAGATTTGATTTTTTACTTCTAAGTTGAACAGTTATTTTCTGCCTAAAAATTGCCATCCCACAACCAGCGCCTTGCGAAACTTCAACGACGCCTAATAGCTCAACAACTCCGGAAAAATATGAAAGTAGATGAGTTTAAACTGATAACAATTTAACTGAATACTTTTTTTATAAGTAGAGAATGGGAAAAATCAAAAGTGTCGATTTACTCGTTTCTGATTTTACGTGAGAAAACGAAATACTTCATTTCTATTGAACTGCATTATCGAGCTTGGAGGGAATTATATTTTAAACATCATTACTTCAATATTATTTGCCTATGCTTATACTTTATTTACCTAAAATTTTGTTGTTCTTAGGCTAAAGCAAAAAGTGAGACTATTCGCACTGGGTGCTCCAATGAATTATTTGCAATTATTTTTATAGAAAATGCTTGCAAAATTAAATGTAAATAATGCCTTTTCAAATTGCTAAGAATTAATTTTCATTCTCCAAGTTCATGTCAGACCTAATATTGAAGTTTACATTTCAGAATTAATTTAAACTCAATTTTCATTCACTAATTATTCCCAACATTTTCATCAGTTTTACCAACAGAACGAATATTCATTCTTTTTTTTCTTCGGCGGATGATTTTCTCATTAAACTCAAATTTTCATCACTAATTATTACCAATATATTCATCAGTTTTACCAACGGAACGAATATTCAGCCGTTTTTCTCTCTCTTCCACTGATTTTTACCAAGAAATTACATTTTTTGTCGTCCAAATTCCGCCACGCTCGAGAAGCGACCTCCCCTCAAAAACGTTCCTTCAAAGTCCCGGTACAATTACGGGGAAATGAGAGGGCGTCTGACAATTTCTACATTATAAGAATTAAAACCCAGTGCCCATAACTCATAACTTAAGATGCAGCGACTTCAAGATTTCACAAAGACGGAGAGACATCAAGGCTCTCGCAAAAATAGGCCTGCGAAGGCCTTTGAACAGCCCCGAGAAAATTCTGAAGCGCCAAAATTCGTTGTCTGTAAGTCTTCTTCTTCGAGGTTCTGACGAAAGCTTTTTTTGCTAGAAAAATAATTTTTTTATCTTTATGTCTGCATGAGCTGTAATTGAATTTCTGAATTTTTAACTGAATGTTCTAAGAGCTTTTAAAGTGTTTGAGGTACTTTCTGTTTGATTTGTAAGATATACTAAATAAAATAACTTCAAGTTTTTCCTCCCCTTCCTTCAGCAAACTCTAACACTTCGTCGAAATTGTCTTCTGGAATCGGTTCCTCATCTTTTTATTTACTTATTAAAGTTTTCTGTTGGCAGTGTAAAAAAAATATTTTATTTGTGCATCTAACCCACAAGAAACACGTCTACATTGGTTGAGGAATTTTTTTTTTCGTAATTAAAAGGAACATTCCTTATCAGGCTCATTAAAACTTTGTAAAATTATTAAACCTGTAAACATACTTAATTTTAACATCGTACTTCAGATTCAAATTTTTTCGTCATGGTATCTTGAAAAAACAAAACAACTAATCTCGACAATGATCATGAAACTTATGGGACATTCTCTCATCAATCTCATTCTTACTCTCGTAGCCCGTATATTAAAACAATACATATAATTTTAAACACGCTCGAATTTTTGCCTACTGCTGTACAAAATCTGGTAGAAAACAAAAAACACGACCTATTTATTGAAACTAACTAATTTTCATCACTCACGAACTTTCACGCATTGCTGTACAACTTCTGGTAACAAAAAAAAAAGGCTGAATTATTGAAACACATTAGTTATCAACACACACGAATTTTTAACGCATTGCTGTACTACATCTTGTAACAAACAAACACCGCAACCGATTTATTGAAACAAACTAATTATCAACGTACACTAATTTTTAACGCATTGCTGTGCTACATCTGGTATCAAACGAACAAACCACAACACCCAAAATTACCCCGAAAATATCCACAAAACCCAAAATTATCCCGTACATATTCTCTCCCCGCACCAAATTCACAAAAGAATGTCATCGCGAGCAATTACAACGGCCAATTCCCCAGCCATCACGAAATAAAAACTCTCTTTGATGCCTTCGTTTCGAGGTGCAATTTGAATTTCAGTTCATTGATGAGGCCATTATGAGGGAAATTTAATTGACGTGCATTGGCTTGTTTTGCGGCTCATGAATATTGATGTGGTACTCGAGATCTCCGGTCCTGGCCATGCAAGGTCGACAGCTTCACAAATGCAGGCTCTGCTCGCACTCGACTTGAGCCCGCAACTGGAGTCAGAAGCATGGCTACGAGTTGGTGTGTGGACTTTGATCTTGAATAATTGTATGAGTTACTGTGTGAGTAGTTCCAGGGGCTGGTGTCTGTACTTTGGTCTTAATTCTAATGTCGGAGAATGGTGTCTGTACTTTGGTCTTTGTAATTCCAGCGTCGTGTTGGTGTCTGTACTTTGGTCTTTATAATTCTAGTGGTTGGTGTCTGTACTTTGGTCGTAGAAATTCCAGTGGCGGAAATGCTGCGTCCTGGAACAACATTCTGCGACGTTGCAAATTTAGATGTCATCATAAAAGTAGAATCATAAGGGACTAACGAATCGATCGTGGTTCCCAAAAAGACTGAATTTCACATATACATTGATAACAGGAACATTTGCTTGACATGAAATTTCCGCTGACCCTTTGTGAATTCCTGCTAAAAAACTTTCCTACGCCTCGTTGATGCTGATACTATTTACACGCAAGTAACATCAGGGAGTGCTAGGAATTACTTTTCATTTTACATAAATAAATTTTTTTTAGATCTCTAGAGTACGGTTCAGTTCCTACAAGATCTTAATAAGGCCATTTACCTGTTTCAGGCCATTTAAAATGAACATGACAACACTCCTGTCATTGCTTGCATTTAAGCAACATGAAACGCCCAATGCAACAACAATAAGCAAATGGAGAGCGTAACTCAATTCCAGGAGAAAATTTTCTCGCTCATTCATTCCACTGTACATAAAATCAACAAAAATGTGAAGCTCTCAAAGTTTTTCCCTCACAGAGAGCTGAGTGTTGCCGGAAACTAATGTTCTATTTTATGTGCGCAGGACTGGTCGGTCAGGCACTTTTTGACATCAAAAGTTTTCATCTTCGCCGAGAAAAAATTCGAGGGCAAAGGCTTCTAAAGAAATAACTAGTTTTCTCCGTGAACATCCGAGCGAACGCTTGCAGTCCAGGAAGCCGTAGCTTTTCGCTTTTTATCTATATACACAATTGTATATGTGAGCTGCATTCAAGCAGGAAATCTTCCAAAATCCAGGATTAATAGTTTTGTATTTAAATTAGAACAAAAAGAATTCTTCGGTCGATTACGTCGTCGCTTTGTCGCTCCAAAACACAGATATTAAATAATTTATTACATAGTTTTCTTTTTCCTTAGGAAACATAGAAGTGGAAAGGTCAAAATCGCCAGTACGTAATTTTTTGCCGCAGATCAATAGAGGTAAATTTCACAACTTTAGAAAGCTGAAACAAGGAGCTAAACGTTTGAATATGTGTTATGTGTTACGTATATGTTTGATCACAGATAAGGTTAACTATTTAAAACCCGTGAGACACAAACGTGTGCGCGTAAACTTTATACATGAAAGAAAAATGTAGTGGAGAACTAAAAGTATACATTACTAAATTATGCGTCATCTGAGCACTGAATAATGATAAATGCACCTAAAAAACAGAAAAAACTAACATAAACGAAAAAAAAAATTAAAACTGTATTGTCGAATTCATTGGAGAAAAAAATTCTCTCGTGGAGCCTTGTTTTTGCCGGCAACCTCCAATCAAATTTAAGGTGGGGCAGTAACAAGACAATACCGGAAAAAGGCAAACTTTATTTCCTGCTCAGAAGAACCTTCAGCTCCAAATCGTGAAACTCCAACTTGTTATTGTGAAGGACCCTGTAGGACGGCTCAAGACGGTCCTAATCAACGCCATCTCAGGGAAAGCTTGAATTTTTCTTGCACACTGCCGACCATCCAGCAAAGTCAAGTTATTTGCCCAGCTTATTTCGAAGTCTTGAGTGAAATGTTATATGCTTTTCCGACTTCGAAGGAATTATTTTTAATTATTCGCACGGTTTGAAATCCCTCATTGTTACGTGCTTTTCCAACTTGGAAAAATGTTGTTTTTAATTCTTTGCTCGTTTCAAATCCATCACTTGCAGAAAGTAAAACTAAACACTCCTTAATTAGTTGATGACCTCATTATATATTTTTTTTTTAAAGCAATGTGGTCAGTTAACATGTTTCACACATTAGCACTAAAATATCTGAATCAATTAGAATTCTCAATAGAGTACAAATTTATTCCCATAATAACCTTTAGAAGTAATGTCTGTAGTGTGTAATAGTGTAAAAATTTAATAAATGTAAAATAATTTAAAATGTAACAAATTTGAAATAGTGTAAAAATGTTATAAATGTAAAATTTTGTAAAATATAATAAGTGGATAATTATGTGGCAAATTACAACTCAGGTTTAGAAGTCACGTCATTCTGTAGATGCGTTTTGCGGAATAGCGGAATTATTCTGAAGGGTCGTCAGCATGATACGAGAAACTATGTAGGGTCAAACCAGTTTTTTTTCGTTGACCATGTCGCAATGCTGACGTCATGACGACGGACCAATAGCAGCGCTTATATTACATCTGGCAACAATGCTAGCCACAAATCAGGCCCCGCCATTGACCTAACGACATGTCGCACTGGTGACGTCATCCAGTCTGTTTGAAATGAAGCCGTTCTATTGGCTAGCCGAACAAGAGGAGTTGTATTTTCCCCCATGGAAATGACTCTTTTTCCTCTACCGTGGTCGTCAGCGAGTTAAAACTCAACGCGCGTCGAGAGCTGTTCAAAAACATGGGCTTACTGAAATGTTTATTGAACATTATGAAGGCTGTTGAGCTTAATAAGCACACTCGTTCAAGCGCTTTGATTGCGGACTTCAAGTTTAGGGCTTTAAATAGCCGACTGCTGACACGAGGTAGTCAACCAAAGACTTGACGTAACAGACTGTTGACACGAAGCATTGGTGTACACACTTCACGTAGCAGAGAGCTGAGATTAAGTAGTAAATAGAAACTTTCAGGTAGCAGACAACGCACGCAAGGCATTAGACTGAACTTGACGTAAAGCTGAAAATAGAAAATAAAATAATGACTTGAAATAGCAGACCAATGCTCTGGCGCCGCAAACTCCTGACTAGATTCAATAATAAAAATGTTTCCTTTATTCATCACTAAATGGAAACACGACTTGATAAAAAATGGCCTTAATAAAAAATGGATTTAAGTAGTTATTATTGTAGTCTGGACAAAGGACTGTTGTCGGTGTTAAAACGACTAGTAGACAAATTCATGCTCAGATTTATTAAACTCATTACCCAATATATAGTCAAAAACAATTGGCTGAGCAAGCTAAACCTATTCCAATTAAGAATGTCAATTTCCTAACTGTGGAACTAGTACAGCAAAATTCAATGTTCTAAAATAAGGAGAAAACAGTTCACAAAAGAAATAAAGTCATTGGAAGACCTTTTCGACAACACAAATTTGATGATGAAATTTTGCCCTGACATTTCCCCCTCACAGAACGGCTTCATTCAACAAAAGTAGAGCAAACTGCCAGTGAAGCGAAAATATTTTGGAAACTAAGGCATCTTTGGATAAAAAATTTCCATTTACACTCAAATCTGCATAATTGTTTTTTTTTTAAAGTAAACATTAACATTTTCAAAACTAAGGCAACTTTAAATTATGATGTAACATTTACATTGATACCCTGATGCTTGTTTTAATGAAAAGAAACATAAATATTTTGGAAACTAAAACAGCTTAAATTAAAGTTTCCCATTTAGATTTATACTAGTACAATTTTTTATTGGAAAGAAAGCTTTCAACACATTTCCTCAGTTCAACAAAGGCAGCACGTGAGCTGTGTATGTGTGTGTGTGTGTGTGTGTGTGTGTGTGTGTGTGTGTGTGCGCTGAATGAACGGACCTGGTCCATCAAAAGATGTTTATATGCAATATTGATTTTTCAAAAGTACAATTGAAAATACCGTGTGGTGCTTCAAGGAAGTCCAAAACTGTTAAAAAGAATGTTCAATGAACATCAAATCATATTCTTTTTAAATATTTTAATTAAGATTTCTTCTTAGATTGCTAGGAGGATCGAAACTCCTTTTCCTGCGTTTATTAAATTGAAAATGTCTTGTGAAAAATAGACACAAAAGAAATGATCAGATCCTGGTTAATATCACTCAGCTGATGCGGACATAAATCATGCCGTTAATTTCACTCGAAAACAATTTATTTACAACAAGCGACACAGAAGTAGATTGTTGCTTAAGTCTAGTATAATGGTCAAATTTGAGTAAAGCTACCTGTGGGCTCGAATAAGTTCAGCGACTTCTAGGGCATCCTACCGCCAACGCTATTCTCAGGTGTACAATTATGTTTAACCTAATTCAAAATTGGAGGAAACCAACGTCCAAGATACTGTAATGTTCACGCAGAAACAATTCTTTCCTTACCTTGCAACAAAATCCTCATCTAAGCTCATGGCTCTTCAACGAATTATAATTTTTTTTCTTCTATGATCAGCGTACGAAGAAAAAAAATCCATTCCACAGTGGCGCAATTTTATTTTTTCCTACTCGCTCCGGGCAAATGCCAGACCTGACAAAACCAATTCTAAATGCACGGCGCAAAAAAAAACGATTTTATTTTAGGACTTTAAGGCGTTAAAAAGTTTGCTTTCCCTTTGGGAAGGGGAAATTAAGCAGAGGTTGTTTCGGTACACAAATATGAGAACCGTTTTCAACTCTGCGATAATCATCTTGTTTATGGATGGCATTTGCAACTCATTTGCTTTAATCAACAGACCGAATTTTTTGTCTTCATTTCTTTCGGTCGGACTCTAATTTGCTGAAAAAAAGGTTTCGAAAGTTTCTATTCCCATGACTCCACCAAACTTCGAGAACGAACTCAAAGGGACTCGATAAATTGCCTGAGCTGTTGAAAAAATGTTTCACTTTTCTTTTGAAATAACATTGTAGAATTACAATACTGCTGGTTGAAGAATGGAAACTTTTCGCATTTAAAAAACCTAGATTAAATACTAATAAAAAATAATTTCGGATAACATTCGCTAATATATGTTTCAACGGCCACGTCGAAAGGCAATTTAAGAAACACATACCATGCATATTTTTCAGGCTGGTCATCAATCACCAATCATCAATCACTAATGCATTGATTGGCCAAATTCCCTTAATTTTGAGAACAACAACAATATTTACTTTTTAAAGTCGATTGAGTGCAGATATTCACGCTATGAGCGAGTGAGATTTTTATTCCTGTTCTTTGATCTTTTCTGGCATACTCCTTTGTTTCACATAGCTTAGAAAAGTTTATCATCTTAGTTCCGACTGCTTTGACTGCGACATGCGTCACCGGTGGCCACGGAGGGGATTTTCATAACGCTGCTGACCGACCAGACGTCACAAACTCAAATTTCATTAATGCTTAATTAAAATCAGATGAAGACACGATCCAGCAGTAAGCTAACATTGCTTACTGCAATTGGCTTTAAATATGAGTTGCAAATTAACTTCAGTTTTACCTGCATCAGTCAAAGTGTTGATGCTACATAGAGGCACTCATTTACATTAATTAACTCAATAAAAATGGCATGTTTATGAAACGAGCACGAGCCTGTGAGCTTTTCCAGCCCAGCAAGATATTTTTATAAGCAAATTTTAGTCCTGCCTCACAAGGTGGCAAATGTTTGGTGTTCCTCACTAGTCATTTAAATCCAAAAGATTTATATTTTATTGACTTTTGTCACAGTAAATCACAGTTTCATTTAAAAAGTTCATAAGCGATCCCAGATATCTTGTATCATTGCTCCAATTTAGTTATTCGAAAAAGCTGGTGTTGACGGGTGGAGACGGATGTTGACGGGTGGAGACGGGTTTTGACGGGTGGAGACGGGTGGAGACATGTGGAGACGGGTGTTGACGGATGTTGACTGCTGGAAAAGGGTGGAGACGGGTGGAGACTGGTGAACTTTTGGACACCGCCTCCATCAAAATTGCCGTCATTTGATGAGGCTATCAACGCATCAAATGATGTCGCGTGCACCGCATTAATGCGATGCATCAATGAATATTGATGACGAAAAAATGATGTCTCTTTTTGGCTTACGCAATTTTTGTCTTTGCATCGAGACGCTCATTCTAAAAAAATTTTACAATTGCGCTTGAGAATTTTTAAAAATTGACGGTGAGTACAACCGTTGTGTGGAGTAAGTGCTCCAGAATACGGAGTTGGAGCAGAACTAAAAAAATACAGAGTTGACATGTCACTGGTTTCTAGTACAAATTCCTATGTGAATTTACAAATTCTGGCGAGAAATTGTGTCGCTGTTCTTAAATTAAATTTTTTTTAATGCATTGAGAATTCATTCTCGTTTCTCTGCGCCTTCCACTTCTTGGTTCTGTATCGTGAAAGTTTTGAGGGAAAATACGTTCTCTTCCATCAATGAACTTAAATTTGGGTCAGTAAAATATATATGAAAGCAGGCATATTATATGCTAGAGAAGAGGTATAGCAAAAGAGGCCGAATGGGAAAGTATTTCACAGAATTGATTCTTTCCAAAGTCATTTAGAGCAAACAAGAAAGAGAATACTACTCCTTAGCACCGTATGCATTTTCTGCATTTTTCAACCCTCGTCAAAAGTCCTTTAATGGAAAAATGTTTACGTTAGGTCCAAGAAAATTACTCGAAAACATTTGAAGTTACAATGAAGTTAACAACACAATTTCATCTGGCACAAGTTCGTCTAAAATCTCGACAAAAACAGCTGAACTCGCCATTGCGTCGATAATAAAACATCATCAGACGAAAAATTTTTGCAAAACGGAGGCGACCCTAAATATCGAAGTGACCGCTACATTAAAGTAGCAAAATCAATTTGCCTGCGAAATGAAAGATACAAAACAACTTTGGCTGCTACATTAAAGTAACAAAACAACTTCATCATGCAAAAATCTGCTCAAAATCTCAGCAAAAACAGCTGAACTCGCTATTGCGTTAATAATAAAACAACTTCACCCGACGAAAGATTCATTCAAAACGGACGCGGCCCTTAACGCAGAAGCGGCAGCTACATTTGACAGCCCAGACGACCATTTATGCGACCATCACGCCCCACACCGAGCGTAGGATGCGCATCCGTCCGGCAAATTGTCGCTCTGCGGACTGGTGCTGTGGCGGTGCGTCCGAATGTAGCACGACGCGTGGGTCCGTCGCTCTCAATTGCGATGCATGTCTGACCTAATCTTCATAGGGGTATTTTAATCGGACTTGGTTGGGCGGGATTGTGTTGTGTAACGGTCTTTATGTTCGAAGTGCCACATGTTAATGAATGTGTGCGTGTTGATATTATTCTTGAAGTTTTTGCGATCTAAAATGTTTTAATTTAGTTTTATGTCCACAGGGTAATAAATTTGTGCGTGCTGAAATTATTCCTAAAATTTTTGTTAGCTAATATATTTTTATTTTGTTTCATGTCCATTGGTTATTAAATTAATATGTGTTTATAATATTCCTGAAATTTTTGCTAGCAAATAAATTTTAATTTAATTTCATGTCAATGTATCTATGCGTATTAACACTTTTCCATAAATTTTTGCGAACTAGTTAGTTTTAATTCCATTTCATGTTTAATTTAGTAATCTTATCATCTTTATACAGATGTGTGAACGACGCCGTTTGTACATTATTGTTGTGTACCGCGAAATATCACAAATAATCTATTTTAATAAACTGTGTGTTCTAATTTTTGAAGTTTATACAAGAAGTGAACAGAAATTCAGCCATTTAGAACGTATATCATCAGTAAAAGGATGAAATTCACCAGCAAAAATTCCACCTAATTATACAGATTGCAGGTAAAAAAGTAATGAACTAAATTTAAGAGCTGTAAGTAATAAATTCACGTGATAAAAGTAATTAGTGTAAAAGTTATGAGTTACTAATTCAGGAGCTATTAAAAATTAATTCAAAAGCTATGAGTCATTTCTTATTTATTTGACAGCTTTTAATGTAAATTTTTCATAGGATGTTCTTTACTTGCTTCACAAAAAGAAAGCTTTTCGAGATATTTTCCTCAATTTGTATCTAGCTGCTCTTTCGTAATTATATAAGAAACCCCTCAGAGAATGTTAGCCTCGTTAAAAATTTTTTGCGGATGATTTCATTTGTTTTGCATTGCCTAGGTATGTTTGAGCTCATCGTTCAAAATGCTTCATGAGGATGTTTTTTTAAATTCACTTTATGAAAGGCGGAGTTTATTAACTTTAGAAACGCAGGTGAAACTTATTCAAAGCAGTAAAAGTTGGTTCCAAGAAATTGGAAGTGGGCATTTTCACAATAATGAAACTGTCGGACAATCGTCCTATTTACTATACGTGTACTTTATAGTCACATTTTACAAAAATTTTCACAGCCGTCGCTAAAAATTTCATTAATTTTTCCAAATCTTTTTCACAGACGGTCTACGCTAAAATAACCACTTGCAACTCAAACGGCTGCATGTTGTCTTCAAAAAGGGACACAATCTCAATTTGTTATCCCGTTTCAGATATTTTTCAATTTTTTGGCCGCTTTTATCATATCTGGGGCATCTTTTTCGGGGCTATCGAGTGCCCGAATTGCAGTACATCGCGCGTGAACGCCAACGCCAAATTTTTACCGACACTGAATCGCCATTAGGATTTTATCGGGAAACTTGCTGCTGTGCAGCGCTGCTGCGGCCAGCAGCATGGTCGATAAGCCAGGGAATTGCCAAAATTGCAGCAGGCTTTGTGCGCATATTTTGGCTATCGGCAGATATTGTGCCGAAATCTTTAGAGAATTTAAATATTACTTTTGCTCGGGGTTTTCCTGCAAACACAGCGGAGCTTTTGTTGTCGAGGTCCTGGAAAATGTTCCCTAACGGTCTTTTGAATCGCACCCCGAGCTGTAATTTCCAGGTCGGTTGCTGGCCAGGATGAAGTTTGGTATTTATTTGCTCTGGGTGCAGGTACTTTGTGCAGCTGCGTCAATTGAGCTCTTCTGGAAATCCTTGCTCGAACCGAAAGTTAATTTATTCGAAAGAAATTATCTTATAATTCAGGGGAATCAATTTGCCAGAGCATTTTTAAAAAATGAGCGCTTTGTCACTCTTTGTTACATCGACTGAAGCTTTAGTTCGTGTTTGTGGTACGACAGTTTTAAACAAGCTGCGCTTTTTGTGCATTACTGAAGAGGGGCGAGCAGTGCATGTTTTTACTCATGTACCGTTATTCACATACGGCCATTGTAAAATAACTGATAACACATTAGTAGCGGCGCTCATACACATTCACTTCAACATAAGATTAATGATGTTAAGTTCACCACATTTCAGTAAGGAAACTTCCCTTGATCTCGTAGTAAAACTGGTTATTTCATTATAAATATACTCGGTTCACAGAAAATAGGCTCAGTTCATGATAAATATGTTCAGTTAATGGTGAATATGTTCAGTTCATAATACATGTGTCCAGTCACTAGTAAATATGCATTATTCATAGTGATTGTGACCAGTGAAAATGAAAAATAGGTTTAGTTCGTAGTGAATTTTGACACTTCAAAGTGCAATTGTTAATATTGTTCAAGAAATACTAACAATGCTGAGACAAACGGTTTATTTTACATTGAATGCTTTTTACATCAAATTTGTTTCATGATCTTCAGGAATAGTTTTTGTTACTTTCCTTGTTTTCGTAAATTTCACTACGCAATATAATTTAAAGTAGCTTTATCAGATCTCGCAAATATTTCATCGTAAATAACGCATTTTTCTCTCTTCCATGAAAATTGTCGGTTATTCTTCATCCCCTTTTCCTTTGCTCAGTTCAAAAAGTTGGAAGATATTCATTTCATGTGAAGTGCAGTCAGTTAAATGCATGCAAAATTTAATCCAGCGTCGTAAAAGCTTCTTCAATTTTCCTTAGGAAGACAGACATAAACTACAGTCAAATTTTTATGCAAAAGGCCTTTTGTCATTTTTTCTAGGGTAGAACAACACTCCATTTTTCCAAGAGCTCCGACAAACAAATGATCCAGAGCAGGGCGCAGAGATAGTGGCCCGAGTGCTGTTTGTCACGGCCGACAAATGCTCTCGGCACCATAAATTAATTCGAGCTTCTAAATCACGCTCGCTTGACCGTGCCCTGGCAAACAACTGCTGCCCAGGGAGCCATGGCGGTCCAATTGTGTGAATTGTAATGAGGCATGTCGTATTTCACCTTTTTCTGGGTAGATGTGGTTAAATCTGATTGTGTGATGGTTTGAAAGTTTCGTTTTTGATTCCTTCAACTTTTTGCTTGATGTGGTTTTTATCTGAATTTTTTTGCAGAGAAATCTCATTTCATGCACCTTGATACCTTTTCTGAGTAGATATGGTAAAATCCGAATGCATGGTCATACGATAGTTCTGCTTTTGATTCCCACAACTTTTTTCCTAACGAGGTTTTTTACCTGAAATTTAAGCACACAAATCTCATTTCATGCATGTTGATTCCTTTTCTGGATGTAAAGGGTTAAATCCATATCTATCATGATTTAAAAATTCATGTTATGATTCCGACTATGTTTTGCGTAAGATTGCTCATGTTTCTCCCGGAAATTTGAATGTTTTGAGGTCGTCAACATAACAAGATGCATAATTTTCACTTGTTTGCCTAGTTATGTATCATTTAGAAGACGTCAATGAGATGCCCAAATTTTCTGAAATTTTTTACTTATTTATTTATTGGATTGAATTTATTTTTAATTTATTTTGATTGAATTTATTATGAATTTATTTTGACTGAATTTATTGGATTGAACATCCATGCGCAATGAGGTTGGTCATGTGTAAGAGACCACTGGATTTGAATCAAATGCAATTATGGCCATCACAACGACTTATAAAGAACTGAATTTTACTTGTCAACTCTTCCCGCTGTTGGTAACTATCTAAAAGCTAAAACTTTAAGCGTAACTTTATCAGGGTACGACTCTCTCAAATTTATTTTTCTTTACTCCCACAAGAAATAGCTGGACTGAAGAAATAACTACAACTAAAAAAATAACGATTCTTTTCCCAAAGATTCCGGTTTCCACATGAAATAACTGGGCTGACGAAATAACTACTACTGCTAAAGAAATAACTTATTCTTTGCCGAAAATTTTCCGCTTTTTTACAAGAAATAGCTGGACTGAAGAAATAACAATTCTTTGCGCAAAAGATTCCAGTACACAGTATACGAACAACTCATCGCAATTCCTGCCTTCCAAATTGAACCCAAATGACTCCACGATTTCCACAACCATCAGTTAAGAGCAGCACAAAAACTAAAGCGTTTCTCGATCTTCTTTAAGGGAGCGCGGCTCGAATTTCAGCGACGAAAAATTCCCGTTTCATCTCTGAACCTTCTTATTAACTTCAGGCAAGTTTTTCCTGGTTTTCGACTTTTAGATGACAAGAGCACGGCTACCTCGATGCACGGTTTGCAGGATCACGTGGCAAATCCTGTGAAATAGTGGCCCCATGTTATGACCGTAAATCATCTCTGTGGATTCCAGAAAAAGAACGCCGCCCAATTTTTGGGCGGAGAAAGTTCGAGCAACTTTGTAAAGTGGTTTAAGATTAATGAGTCACTAGAGAGCTGTAAGTGTAATGTTTAAAGTCCACTTAGCAATGAGTTGTTTCTTATTTACATGAGGAGCCAGATAAGTTTATTCAAATCGTCTCAAATCCCAGCGCATAACTCAAGTCTCGTAAATTAAGTCATCATCGTATTTATCATAATAGATTCCCCATTTAAAAGATAACAACACAATAAAATGAATTGTTTCTGTGTTTTTCAAACAAATACACACATACAATACATGTCTGAGAAGTAATATTTGCATGTGTTATTGAGCGTTAAAAAATTTAATAAACTTAATTTCTCACATGTGTGATTGGCCGAAAAAAAATATTCGGAGTCTGAATTCTCTCTCACGTCGTCAAAATATTTTCGAACAGCTGATGCAAATTCATATTAGTGAATCTTTATTCCTTTTTAATATTTCCTAAGATTTGCCTAATTGACTGGAAATATCAAAATGAATTCAAATTCGAGAGACTTTTTAAAAATAATTGTTACTTACAGGTCAAAAGTACTTCAGTGTCAAAACTGAATCAACTTTTACGCTTATGAATATTGAACACAGAAATGTGCAATTCAAGCTGTGTGAAAATTGTATATCACTGGCATCCATTATATCTTGAAAATTCGGCAATTTAGCCATCATTTACATTTAAATAGTTTTACATTAGTAATAAAATCCGACTCGGACTTGAAAACTTAAACCGTCCAACTCAGCCATCGCCTCATTTAAAAAAAATATCTCATTGAAGAATGGATCACCAAGAGTTGAAAGGCAAAGTTCTCATGACTTTAATGTAATTGAGAATCGTATAAGTCAGTAAGTTTTGTGTCGGCAAACGTAAGAAAACATCACTCAGAGAAGGAAACGCAAACAATAAGCCTCTGAGTTGATATTTAAATCAAGTTTGCAAAACGAGACAAATTTGAGCTGTTGCAAATCGAAGAGTATGAACTCACTTCAACTGGACACGGTGACGGAAAATGAGCAAAGGGAATCTAAAAAACAACACGTCAGATAAACAGAAACTTGCAATACAACTCAGGGTTGATAATTAAATCGAATTCTGAAACGAAACAAATTAGAATTTTTTCCCAGGGTTTTTATGCATTCTTTGCAACTAGGCAAGTTAACAAGAAATGAGCGTAATGAGTGCAGAACCAGCTGGCACGACCTAGCAAACGCAAAACCTTCGAAATTTCGATAAAAAAAATTTACGACGCATTTTTTTTGCAGACAAAATTAAAATAAATTTAAAAAAAATATTGAGGTTAGCATTTTAGAAGTTCTCAAGCATTCTATGATACATTTGCTAATTCTGCTTTGGCTATTTTTAAAAAAATTACACACTCATAACGGAAGTAAATTTCTTTCCAACGCAAACAATATTCAAGGAGTTAGAATAACATTCATGAGCCTAAAATAATCTTGAATAAATTTCCTGTTATCAGTTTAAGCTAAGTAAATGTCTTGAAGTTTCAAAAATCGTTTTTGTGGATCGCGTAAGCGGAGATACTGTGGTTTGAAATTGGAATGCAAGGCACGTTGGGGCCGCCAATCTCGTAGCTGCATAGTCGAGTAGTTCTCAACCTGCAAACTCGTGATCAGGGAGCGAGAGTGGCTACTGGTGTGAACAAACCCGAAGTTTTAAAGAATGTAGCCAACACGGAGTAAAAACACTTTTCACTTGCTCTATTCAGCCAAGTTAACGTCGTGTTTCGACTGTCTTTCACTGAAGAGAAGTTTTCTTCATTTTTAAATTCTCAACCTCGCGGAATTTTTCTTTTTCATTTTCTAGATTTTCTCAAAAATTTCTCAATTTCCTTTCAACGCGAGATGAAGCGGAAAGAAGAGATTCTTTCATTGAAAAGAAAGTTGCACGCCTGCCGCAAGTATCTTCCTTTGCAAAGTACATTTTTTCTTCTTGGACTTAAATCATGCGTTTATTAACACTTTGACTACGACGTGAGCCACCGGTGGTACACGGAGGGGATTTTCAAAATGCTGCTAGCCGACCAGTAGTCACGAACTCAATTTTCAAAAACCATAATCAAAACCAAAAGAAATCGCGATCCAGTTCATGTTTGGTATTTGTAACATTGTTTACTAAAATTGCATTTACATTTCAGTTGAATGTTGATCTGTGATTTTACCTGCAAAAAGTATTAAAGAAAAGCCGGATTGAGCAGGAATTATTTTGAATAACAGATGTGACGGATAGATGCGTATTTTGAGAAATGATAAGTTCTATGTAAAAAAGCAATAACATTATAAGACTGTGTTTGTTAGGCTAGAAAGAAATGCTCTAATAACTCTAAGCAGAATTGAATTAACAAATGAAATCAAAATTTCAAAAAGGTTTCTCAAAATTTAATAGAAAATTGTGTTCTACGAAAGGTTTCTAGAAAATTTAAGAAAAGATCTTGACTGTAAACAAATGTAAAAACACTCAGTTATTGTAAAAAAATCCCCTCAACTTAAAAATTTTATATCTTAGTGCAAGGTCATCATTGTTGATGCATGGGCAGTGCTCTGAGTTTATTATGATGTACCTACACTTCTACATCATCTTCTTTGTGTGTGAGAGACTCTGAAGAGAAATCTTCTTAGACTAAGACTTAGAGAAATCTGCTCTGAGGGCTCTGAGCTCGATCCCTTGCGGCTGCTTAAAATTTGATTGGGCAAATAAAAAAAATCAAATTGTAGTCTTCAGGGTTGTATCTAGAGTCTGTAAAGTAGGCTGCATATTTTAGATTATGAGTTTTTAGTTTTGAAATCAAGCTTTGAAATATTTTTTTCTCGTGAGCTTGAGTTTTTGAATTTCCTTCGTTTAATAACTTAGACACATCGAAATCATTCAGATATAACAGAGAAATGTGAATTAATGCGAAATCAAACTAATAAAGGCTGCATTGATCAACTCTCAAGCTCAAGACCTCAAATTACAATTTATTTTATTGAAACATGTTCAAATATTTTACTTGAAGCTTAAAAGAGACTCCGCCATTTCCATGGCATTTTCCAGTCCATTTCCATGTTATATTCCATTCCATTTCCGTGTTATATGTCATTCCATTTCCGTATTATATACCATTCCATTTCCGTGTTATATTCCATTTCATTTCCATGTCAAATTCCATTCCATTTCCGTGTTATTTTCCATTACATTCCATTTCAATGTTATATTCCATTTAATTTCCATATAATATTCCATTCCATTTCCATGCTATATTCCATTCCATTTCCATGCTATATTATTGTTACGTTATTTCCACGTCCCAATCAAAGCAATCGCTTCTCCAACTTTCTTTGTATTTCATGCTCGAAAGTAACGGAATTCTGTTCAATTTTGAATCTTGAGTTCAATTCTCTGGAGCACTCACAGCAAAGGAACGCGGCGGTGTGAAGACGCGCGCACTGACGTCTTCTGAGTGAGGCACTAAAGAGGACGGTCGACGTGCGCGTGCTCTCCTTCAACTTAACGACAATCAAATCGACTCACGTGGATAGAGGAGTGGTGTGTTGAAGATACATGATTCATGTGAATGTGTGCGAGGTGCGTGTATTTGGTAAACCATTAAAAACGAAAAAACAATTTCCTGACGAACATTGATATTAGGAGAAATTTATTCAATACCTCGAAAGGATACAACGATACTTGATGGATAAATTGACCTCAGTTATCCTTCTTTATGAATGGATTTACCTCAGATAAACTGCTTTCTCTAAATGCTTCGCAGACACTTGATGTATGAATTCGCTTCAAAAATATGAAAAACAATTTCCAGACATAAATGATATTAAAATAAATTCAATTAATACTGTGAAAGTATAAAATTATATATACTTGATGGAGAGATAACCCTCAGATAAATTGCTTTCCCAAATACTTCGCGATCGTTTAATGGATTTATTGATCTCAGATATCTGCCTTTCCCCAAAAGCTTCGCAGACACTTGATGAATGTATTTACATCAGATATCCAACTATTCAAATGCTTCGCACACTTGATGGATGTATTTGCCTCAGAAATCCGGCTTTCCCAAATGCTTCGCAGACACTTGATAGATAAATCTACCTCATAAAAAGTGCTTTCCACAAATGCTTCACAGACACTTGATGGATGTATATGGCTCAGATATCCCGCTCTCTACAAATGCTTCACTTCATATCCAAGGTTTATTTCGGACAGTTCGCAACCTCAAGGCGGCCTCAGGAGAACCATTGCGGTTTTCAAGTTGAGTCTCTCCAGAGCAACAAATCATGCGTCGCGATCTTGCCCGTTCTGCTCTCCCTGCGCTACGGCCTGCGAACACACCGAGTAAAGCATCTGTTGTGCTTCCTAAAGATTTATTGCGGCTACGTGTCCTGCCATATTTTGTGCTCCTGGAAGTCATTCATAGCATGAATTCATGACGGGATTAACAGGACAGTTTTGCGGTCCGATAGCGTGAATTCATGACACGATTATCTGGACAGTTTTGCGGTCCCATAGCAAGAATTCATGACGGGATTAACAGGACAGTTTTGCGGTCCCATTGCATGAATTCATGGCAGGATTAAAGGTACAGTTTTTGCGGTTTTTGTACAGGTTATTTGGCTGCTTCACCTAATTGGATGATGTGCATCTTAATCATGTCTAACTTTTGTGCCACTTATCCTAAAAAGCCAGCGATCTGGAAACTAATTCTTGAACAACTTGATTCGAATAAGATAAAGCAGAATGTAATGAGGTTACAAGAGCGATAATTTTTCTTGGAATGATTTCTTGATAAGTTATTAATTAGTTTTCTTGAAATTATTTTTCAAGAAAATGATTTTACTTGAAGTCAAGCCCTATTTTGTCTGACGTCACTCCAGCACAGGCACCAGGAAAGAAAAAAAGAAGAAAAAGAATTCCCTGTCACTGTCTTTAATACAGTACTGAATAAATAGCGAATACTCAAAGCCGCAAATTTTGGGGCTTCGCTTAAGCATGAGTGTCGAGTTTTCATTTGAAAAGTGTGGAACAAAATATTCGAATGAATCCCGTCGCTTTGAGTTATATTGATTATATATTCGATGAGTTCCCTTCCTCAAAAGAAATAACCTCCTACGTTCTATATTTTAATGAATGATGTAAGTGAAACAAACTCCATGAATTTCTTTCGCCGTGATAAAAATGTAAAAAATGAATTTCTTTCATTCAGCACTATGAAAGCCTATTATTTTTGAACCCTAGCCTGACCCTGGTCTATCATCCGGCCATGAGACCTATTGAATAAGTAATTATGAGAAGTTAATTTGAGAATGCTGGTGACACATTTTTTCCTGTTCGTGGTAAAAAGGAATGAAACATAGTACATTTACCATGTCCTCTAAACTACCATGTTGATTGGGTAGGTCTAGGTGAAAATGTTTAATTTTTTTTATTTTTTGCTTGGAGCTGGTTAGGGTAAACACTCTTGTTTAAATAATTATTTGATTTTGCATTATCACAGTAACCAGCCATTAATAAATTGAATGCTCAGAAATTGGGGCATTATTGTTGGTAAACTCTACGGATATTACTCCGAATATTTTATTTACTATCCCATTGCGAGCTGGTGTAATAAGTTGCCTAGCTCAAAACAAAAAATCGAGAAAAAACTCATACCCAGTGATCGGGATTAGAATAAATTTAATCCGAGTTGATGAGTCGGTTTTAATGTACGGCATAATTTAATTTGTCCGCTGGGTTTGTTATTAAAATCCTATAACACTTCTCCCCATGGAGTAGGAAAACTCTACGGAAATTGCAATGAACATTTAACTTACTTTTTAATTAACAGGGAACCGTTATCAGAATTACAAATCTAAGTGAAAGAAATGTTGTGATAATTTGGTAATCAGAGGCAGTTAATACAATAATTTGAAAACTATGAGGGATTTCATGAATTACAATTACTGTTTCAATGAAATGCACTAAAAAACATTGAGCGAAACGGGCATCTGAATTTAAACTCGACGAAGTGTCTAAATGTAAAACAGAATAGAAATGGCATCCCATATTAATTTATGATATGAAGTCAACTTTTAAAGACAGCATGGAATAAAAAGGATCACTGCTGTATCCCAGTGACGCTAGACTAAATAATTTAGCGATCATTTTCGCTTCTTTCCCTGTGACGGTATTGTGGCAGCTGATAAACCCAAATCAACTCGATTTCACAGAACGCGTTCCAACTGCATCAGCTGCAGCTGTGGATTGTGGGAGCATGTGTGAACATATCTAAGTCTGCTGGGGTTGATGCGTACGACACAAAAATGTCCATACCTGAGATTTCAGAGCCGCTTGAAATGATACAAATATTTTGAATAATTTTTTCAATTTCTCGAAGAAAACTATATTTATTCTGCTTAAATGGCTCTGACTGTTTCGACTGACAACCAATAACGATAAGAAGTGTCTTCATGCCTTGAAGTATTGTTCTCCTTGAGTAACACTGCAAAAAAACAACGTAGATTTTTACAAATTACAGATCATTGAGGATTAAATAATTATTCGTTTCCATTCTCGTGTTTAATTTTGAAAAAAAGTTTTAGCATTTACATTGATGAATGACCAGGACTTGAGCAGTAAAACGCTGTCAACTTCGAGCCAAATTATGGACACACATATTTTTTCTTCCCATCAGAGCACCTGATTACGAGAACATACCTTCATCAAATGTTACATGTTGTCCAAAAACACATCATCAACTTTAAATCTTATCAGCAGACGCAACTCAGATCTAAAATTAAAATTGTTGGGTTGCTGATTTCCCTCGTATAAATTTTACCCAGTAAAGTTTAGTGAACTAGCTTAATACTTAGCTACCACGCACATTCCCATAGCGTTTTCTGCCATGACGAAAACTCATCAAAAAAGCTTTTGAGAAAACTGACATTGGTGCCCAGAATGATATTCCTAACCTGCATTACTCGATCGCCTAATGTTCCGGTTTCCTCCCCTTTGCGCTCGCGGAATTCATCATTCACGCCATTGTCTGTCGCCGACCCCCAAATTAATGAAGTGCGGCCAAATTCAAGCTTCGGACAAAAGCGATTCATTAGGGAGTGTAATTAGCACGGCACTTTTGCTCGGATTAGGTGTGGTCCTAATACGCGTATTTGGGTGTGTTCTTGACGTGCGAATTTAGGTGTGTTCTTGATAAGCGTACTAGGGTGTGTGTTCTTGATTTGCGTATTTGGGTGTGTGTGTTCTTGATACGCGTATTTGGGTGTGTGTTCTTTTGATGCGCGTATTTGGGTGTGTGGCCTCGAAAAGCAAGCCTGGGTGTGTGATTTCGATACCAAAGTTTGAGTGTGTGGTTTAGATTCCCGTATTTGAGCGTATGGTCTCAATTCGCGAACTTGTGTGTAGTTCCGACACACGGACGTGTGTGTGTGTGTGTTAATGATACACAGCTGTGTGAGGTGGATCTGCATACACGAACTCATGGTTGTGTGAGCGTAATACACTGGTCTATTAGTTGTCTTTATTACTGAAACTGTGAAGAACGCCGACCCATAGACATGAGTACAGTGCTGGCACGCAGACGTGGGGGAAGTTTCGACAGAGGCTTGTGTGAATGGTACTTTTAAACAAAACTGTATATGAAGCCAATGGAATCATATACACTTTTCAAAAACTTAAAAGCAGCATCAAAGCTTGGCGACACTGAAGCCTGTAGACCTCAACACGCAATAGAGGTATTCTATTATTTCATGACTATCTTTCTGTGCCCACTAATCACGTTGCACACAGGGTATGGATTGGGAATGAGAGTGATCTACAACACTCATTCACCCTACCCTAGACAGAGGATGGCTGGCAATGATGGAGGTATCTCACTCACACCACTATGTAGACAGAGCACAGCTTGGGAATGACTGTGGTTTACAAATCTAGTTTTTACTATAAAATGGTGCTTGGTATCGGATAATTCTCGGAACCTTATCGACACAATGACCATCCTTTGCAGTGATTTCGATGCACAGGTTTGTTCTCAGGGTTACCAAATAGACTACAGAGTAGAATAAAATTATTAAAATAATTTACCGAAACCATGACATAAATCGTATTTCAGTGCAACGATTACCGGATTATCATGAAATAGTCAAGAATATCTCACCCTAACATTGAATACTCTGAAGAACTTCACAGAAACAAAGATCCAACCAATGCATTTTGCCATGGAATTAAATAAACTGGAAAATATCTTCGTAACGCTGAGGGATCTCGAGGATCCCTCTATCGGCGTCTGTAATTCCATATTTCAACATTCGCTTTGGCAGAATTCATTGATCTCGACCGGATAAAGTCGGAGGCGGGCAGTCAGCAGAAACTTTTTAGTACCGACAGAACAAAGGCTATTCGGATGCCTCTCCCTATAGAGACGCTTGCAATGCAAGTTATTTCCTGCCTTTACTCGCAAAAATGCTTCCTTGGACTAGACTAGATCCGTACGATAGCTCATCTTCAATCATAAAATGCCTAACTCAATTCGGCGTCCAGAATTGGCAGTGGCCAGGCTGTGTGTTGCGTGCTGTGTGTTGTGTGCTGCAGGCTGTGTGCTCTGTGTTGTGTGCTGTGTGCTGTGTGTTGTGTGTTGGGTGCTGTGTACTGTGTGGTGTGTGCTGTGTGGTGCGTGCTGTGTGTGTTCTGTGTGCGGCTTAATTAGCTATTTAATTGCTCACAGAGAATGTCCAACAAAACAAAAACCACTCGACTACACAAGCAAAGCAATTTTACACGCACTTTGCATGAGGCTGTCATCTATTTACGTATGCGAAGCTCGATTAATGAAAATATCTACATATTCTGTTTTTCAATAGCTTTTACTTCTGTCGAAACATCTATTTGTGTAGGATTGTGTTTTTTTATGTTATTACGTTTTTATGTTCTTTGTGAGCTTTTGTTTTTAATTCTTTATGTTTTTTATATTTTTAAAGTTGTGTTTTTAGGTTTTTGTATTCATTAGTTTTCTGGATGAATTCAGCGATTGTTGAAAGGTGCGTAAGCTACCCACAGAGGGAAGGACAGCTTTGCATAATTGTTTAAAATATTAAAAGACTCTCATAAGGTAAAAGAAATAAATGACAAAGTATTTAAAAACTGTTCTGTTTACGTGCGGAAAATTTCACAGAAATGTTAGCGTAATGCTAATCACTTAAAATATGTTTGAAAAAAAATCATTCTGAAACTGTGAGAATATTATTACTCACGGACCAAAAATGACACGAAAGACGAGAATACGCATTTTTAAAACACAGGTATCTATGTGCAAGATGCATTCATCTTTTATTAATATAGAACAATTTTTGGTGCACTTGAATGTGTCAGAATGTACAATACCACAGAACAATTTCAATGCTAATATTTAGACGCTGTAAAATATTTCTAAAATGGTACTCACTCATGCAAAAGTAAACCAGAATCAATAAAGCTCTAAAGGAACAATTTTCTCACACTGTGCATTTTAAAAACAATAGCGCACCTAAATGTGTTGCCTCTACACAATAACAAACCCCCTATAGTCGAAAAGGAACATTCTCCAGCTGTGTACAACTTGTGAAGCAAAATACGCTCTCGATTTCTCGAAAAAGCACACCTGTTTCTTTCTGTCCCCTACGTTTTTAAACACGCGGTGACTGTGATATTCTCGTACATCGGAGACTTCTGAGATATTTTCGTAGATCGGTGACTTGAACAAGTGAATTGCGTCTCGCAATGCAAATATTGGAGAAGACGCGCAGCTCAGCGGAATGAAAACGAGTCTTGTAAAATTGTTCTCTGCTGTGAATTATGTAACGAGGGAGACTGCGATGCTGCATGCAACAAACGCGTGAATACGTTGCGCGCTGTCAAGAAATGAAGCCTCCAACACACGTGTGTGTTGTATGCTGTCGAGAAAAACGCTTGCAACACATGTGTGTGTTGTGTGCTGTCAGGAACTACGGCCTCCAACACATGTGTGCGTTGTGTGCTGTGAGGAAATAAAGCCTCTAACACATGTGTGTGTTGTGTGCTGTCAGGAAACTAGCCTCTAACACATGTGTGTGTTGTGCTGGGTGTCTGGACCTGAGGTGTCTGTATTGCCAATTCCGACGAGCTCTGTTGCGCAAACATGCAACAAAAATCCTAATGAAGGTCCTTGGTTTTGTGTATCGCCTAGCTTAGAGAATGCAAGTACGCTCCAAACAATATTTGTGAGAAATTAATAAAATGTGCTTATAATTCTGGCGCAGACTGCTGCTTTGATATGTTCAATCAAGTAATTAGAAAAATTTGAACAAGTGTAACATGATTCAATCTGACATTAAATTAAATGATATTAAATACCCTGGATAAAGTAGTGAAAACGTTTTGTGATGTTACAAGTTTATTCTTTCATTTTATTTTGTTTCCAACATAAATCTGCGGTTGATCTCTTGAAAGTGAGATCAAAGCTTCAGACTAATTAAAGACTGATTTCTTTGGATTTTGTAAACTATACAGTTTTCAAAACCAGTTATCACGTTCACTTACGGTTTCTAATTAATTATTCTTTCACCAAACTGAAGTATCACAGCCTTAATACTGACCTAACCAGTCAAAAGTGCTGGGAATAGGAAATTAAATTTAAGTCGTTTCAAAAATGAAATGGCCTTCAAATATTCAATGGAAAACTTTCAAGACTAGAATTTTGTATAATTTTGGTAAATATTCCCCTTCTCCTGTAAATTTTCCATACAAGTTTGATAATAATTATGGAATGATTGAAGAGAATGACCGAGAATAATAATGAGTGGTAGAGAAAAATGATAGAATGATAGAAAAATGCTAATAGAGAATATCAACACCTTTAGATTGAAGCGATAAACAGCACCAAGGAATGATAGAAAATATTTATAGAATGCTTGGCAAAACTTTTAGCGAATACTCATTCCAATAAAGAATACCGATAGAATGAAATGAAAGAGAATACCAATGAATCATGGGGAACACGAATGATGGAAAAAGGATTTCGATTAATGAAAGGGAACACCTGAGGATGATCAAGAACACCAGTGAATGATAGAGAGCACCAATGATTGATGAAAAATTATTTGAATGATAAAATTACATCATTGAAATAATTGGTTAAATCGAGTGGCAGTGATATTAGAGTCCCTCACAGGTGATCAAGGTCGGTTGATCATATTAGAGTCAGTCTAGTCTATTGAACGTCATCGGGGGATTTAGTTCAAGTATTTATCGAAGTGTTATTACTCGCGTAGGATGGGTGGGCGAAGCAAACAGGCCAGTGCTGTAGAGTAGCTAAACGATAAATTGCAATAATGGAGAAGAAGGAAGATTTTCGAAAACGCTGATTTGAGTTAGCTTTTAAAGAAAGTTTGAGTTGTTCCCTTGTAGGTTTTAATTTTCAAGTTCATTAGATTATATAACATGAATAACTTTTTCAACGGAAAAACAAGCACCAGGTATCGAACCCAGCTCAGAATCTGTTGGAAACTTAATCCTGAATTTCTTATATTAATAACCAGTGAAAACTTGAAGCTCGTTTTATAATTACGAGCCAAGAATGGCAGTCTCAGGAGTTGGGAAAGGATAATCTCTCACACTAAATGTAGTTCAGAAATATATCTCGTGAGTGAAATTAAGAAAATTTAATTCTAAAGACGGCGAGAAAAAATAAAAGTTTAGTTCTCTCTCCGTTGGCGTGTGTTTAGTTTTGCACGTAAGTAAATGTGACACCCTGTAAGTAATTTTACACAAGTTTGTGTATTACACACATCATCGAGAGGCAATCCTGGGAATTTCACCGCCTTTGTGAGGCAGATCAATCGCAAAATAATACGATTAGGTGCATTACTTACTCACTGACACAAAGCCTCGCGTCGAACCATGCTTTACAATGGCTGTTGAACTGCATTTTAATCATAGAAATATTTCAGTCCAACAAAGGGGAAAAGATGCAGCACTACGGAGTGCAAATTTAACTGCCGATGTAGCTTCAGAAAAATGCCATTTATTTCACTGATGTGCCCCATAGACCGGAACTTCCATAATGCAATTGGAATAGGAAACATTCTCGGCGAATATGCCGAAAGAATAATGTCAATGGCACGAGGCTAACGGCTGCTATAGGTTGGTTGTATAATCTATAGTCTATCCTATAATAAGAGCTGCGTCCGTCCGTCTGTCTGTCTGTTTGTCTGTCTGAAACCAGCCTGCAGTGTGTGATGATCGTATCTGTGATACAAGCTTCATCAACTCTACAATTTCCAGTGTATTAATCCATCAGGTTCGAGTAGGAATGAATATCACGTGAATTCTTAGGAAATAGGAACGTGTGTCATGTGATTTGTCGAACATTATTATACATTTTTGACGGGCCGTGTGCACTCGGCCTCATCAACTCTCGCAATTGAATTTTTTATTTCTTACGGCTTTTCATTTGCCTCTTTCTTATTTCAAATAATGAAGGGTGGACTGGTTTTCAATAAAAACTATTGTTCTACTTTCCATTTTTTGGAATTGAACATCGGCATGTTTTAGTGCGTTAAGAGGAAAGTGTTTTAGGACTTCCTTGATGCTTTTAAAACGAATAACAGGCACTCTTATAAAATTTGTAGTACGGGAGTCACTCTGATGAAAAAAATGATCGATCGTACTGGGCACACTAATGACCTAAATGCACGAGGCGTGAGGACGTTAATTTAAGCTACGCAAGTCTTTCCAGCACATGAAATCCAACTCATAAAAAATCCAGCTCATAAAATACTTTCCAGCTCATAAAATCCCGCTCATAAAATACTTTCCAGCTCGTAATATACTTTCCAGCTCATAAAATACTTTCCAGCTCATAATGTACTTTCCAGCTCATGAAATCCAGCTCATAAAATACATTCCAGCTCACAAAATACTTTCCAGCTCATAATATGCTTTTCAGCTCATAAAATATTTTCCAGCTCATATTGTACTTTCCAGCTCATGAAATCCAGCTCATAAAATACATTCCAGCTCACAAAATACTTTCCAGCTCATAATATACTTTTCAGCTCATAAAATATTTTCCAGCTCATAATGTACTTTCCAGCTCATGAAATCCAGCTCATAAAATACATTCCAGCTCACAAAATACTTTCCAGCTCATAATATACTTTTCAGCTCATAAAATCCAGCTCATTAAGTTCTTTCAAGCTATTTTCCAGCACATTAAATCTACCTCAATGTTGAGTTGCTCCTCAGGCTGGTGGTTTTCGCTAATCTAAATGATTGCAATCAGTGAATATTCAACAGTAAAATATGGAAGCGAAAGTCTGCCCGAGCTCTTTGGTGTGTCAAGTACGCTGCTGAATGGCGCTCTCTTTTGCAGTTATGTTGCATTTTAATTGGCTTCAAATTTGTTCACTCATCAACGCATTCAAAGGGACGCAATTTTACAGACTGACTCAACGAGGATTTCCGGCTGATGAATTTGAGTATTTAACTTAGGTTCTTTCGATTAACCTAAGTACTGCTGGTCTCATGATAATGGCAAGAAGGTATCACCCTAACTACTAGTGGGTGTCACGGTAACGACAATATGATATTAACCTAACTACCACTGGGGGGCATAGTAACGACAAGAAGGTATTAACCTAAGTACTACTGGGTATCACGGTACCCACATGAAGGTATTAGAAGTAGAAATGGAGGCAAATAATGTTCGGGGAAGAATTTTTAGTTTAGTGCCTGTAAGAGGGCATTCAGTAAAAGAAAATGTATCTATTTTGATCAAAGTTTCCAACAAAATAAATAAAATTGTTTCGACGAATTTCATACCTCACCACCAATGGGTAGGAAAAAATTCAAACCCAAAAAATGAAGAGTTCTCTAAGGACACTTGAGATTTTCAGCCTCGGGAGCCATTTTCCAAAAAAAACATCAATACGAGGATATAGGCACGAGTTCAAAATATTTAAGAATTTGCGGATTTAAAGTCGTACAGTGTGGGAAACACATGAGTGATGGACAATATGTGATAAATGTTAGACCGCAGTTTCATTTCGAAATGTAGAACCTTTAAATGAATTTTTATGAGACTCGAAAATAACGATGACGACACTGTGTGTTTATAATTTCTGTAGTGGAATAGAGAACTCCTTTCAATCATTTGAAATAAATTTCCAATTTTAATGTCGTGTTTTTTTAGTAATTATTAGATGAGTTTACTACTGTTGAGTCATTTTGAAGGACCATCCAGCCTCGTCCTCGGTTGTGAGAATTGTTGAATGTTTCAATAAAATTAATGACTTCAAAATAATTCCTGGCCAAATTTAAGAAAAAAATCATGTAGTTGAACCTGTGATTCGAGAATTTGCTGTTCGGTTTATGTTCAAATCTTAAAAAAAGTTTGACTTTATTGCACTCCTTGATGGAATAAGTTTTTCTCTGTTCAAAGTAAGCAAATTCTTTCTGCTAGATTTAGGAAAATGATTAAAATTAATTATTAATTCCATAAATTTGTTTTAATGTAACAGGGCGAAAATAGAATTTTTAAAGTTCCCTTTTATTCACGAGATAACTTACAAGCAAATAAAATAAATAGCCTATACAAATTTCATTTCACGGCGAAGCTACAGTACATCAATTAACTTTTTAAACATTCCCTTAAATAAAAACTACATTAACCTCTTAAAAACACTCATACCCCAGTAGAATTTTTTTTTTTGACGCATAAGCAAGTTCTTCTCTCTGTTCATGAGAAGGTAATCCTCGAGTTTTTTAATAGGAAGCGGAGCGCAAAAACAAGCAAGGAAGGTCAACACTGCACAATTTAGTGCAAAACGAGCGCTATTTGCCGGAGCTGTCCGGCTCCGCGATGCCTGAGTTCGTCAGTGGCGAGTGGCGAGCGGTCATAGGGCAGCGAAATGTCTTCTTTGTGGCTGTCCCTTCTCGAGTTGTGGGGGAGTTAAATAATAGGCAGGGGGAAATAGTTCGGTGTAAATAGGGAGAAGAGGTAATAGGGAGGGGGAAATAGGGAAGGGGTAAATAGGGAGTGGGTAAGTAGGAAGGGGGAAATAAGGAGGTGTAAATTGGGAGAAGATCTAATAGGAAGGGGGAAAAGGGAAGGGGAAAAAGGGAAGTGGAAAAGGGAAGGGGTAAATAGGGAGGAGGAAAATAGGGAGGGAGGAAATAGGGATGGGGAGAAATAGGGAGGGGGAATAGGGAGGGGGAGGGAAGAGGGAGACCCAGAGGGAGTGGTTTGAGTGACACATAGGGAGGACGATAGCAGAAATAGTTGGGATTTTCAAACAAGTTTTACGACTTTTTTCTAACTAGTTTATTAAGTACAAAAAATCATTCATCACCTACGTCATTTTAGTTATTTAGGAAGGAAAGTCTATTGCTAATTTTCAGAGAATAATTGAAATTATAAGAATTAACTTCTTTAATAAAATCGTAAGCAGATTTGCACCGACGTACTTTTTGTTGTCCAATATTTCATTTTTGTGAAGTTTCTTTACTCAATTCAAGGCGACGAAAACTGTCCTATCACCAAAATGCAAAATAGAAAAGTTTAACTGCTCCCTCATTCAATTAGTACATTTTTTATCATTCACCTCAAAATTAAGGGTAAGAAATATTCAATTTCCTCAAATAAGGCACTGAGTAGATGTCATTTTATACCACGACTTGAAATATCTTATTTAAATACGTTCATGTGAATCTTTTAAAATTAACATTTCACAACATTTGGCGCATACAAAGTCTTGAAATTGACTTCAAAGTGTCAGAAACACCAGCACAATCGAGGCAGTTATTAAAACTGTCAAACTCAAAAGTGGCAAAATTTAGTTAAAATTCAAAACTATCAAAACTGAGAAATTACCAAAAATCAAAACTATCGAAACTAAAAAATGATCAAACTCAAAACAATCAAGATTCAAAATCATCAAAAATCGAAATGAACAGAACTTAAAACTATCAAAACTGAAAACTGTCAAAACTCTAGACTATCAAAACTCAAAACCATAAAAACTCAAAACTATCACAACTCAAAACCAACAAAACTTTGGTTCGATTTATGACAAGCACTTACATATTATCATTGAGGTCATTGATCAAGGTGAAACTAATAATCCGACCGAAAAGAGCCCTACCAAATTTCTGATTAATCTTTTTCCCCCCGAGTCAAATGCGGGAACGAATTCCTCATTCACTCTACACGGCCCTCAGTGCTGTGAGAAGAGAATTCAATCATCCATTAGCCCACTTGGGGAATCAAATCCTCGACAGCAAGCTTAATGTTTTTATTGTTGGCGTTTTTGCTGCTGCAGAGAGCCTCTGGCTGCTTCAGAGATTCTGATCTGGCTGTAGCAGAAATTGGTTGTTGCAGAGATTCTCTTTCTGTTGCAGAAATTGGCTGTTGCAGAGACCTTCTGACTGCTGCAGAGACCCTCTGGCTTTTACAGAGACCCTCTGGTCGTTGCAGAAATTGGCTGTTGCAGAGATTCTTTGGCTGTTGTAGAGGTTCTCTGGCTATTGCAGACACCCTCTGGTTGCTGCAGAGATTTTCTGGCTGTTGCAGAGCCTCTCTTGTACCTGCAGATATCTTCTGGCAGTTGCAGAGACTGTTTTGTCGATACCGACACAATTTCACCAATACAGAAATTCTTTAATTGAAGTTTCAGAGACTCTCTTTCTGCCGCACTGAAACTCTTGCTGATTCAGTTCACTCTTACTGATGCAAGACTATTGTCCCGATGCTGGGATCACTTCACTGTGACTGAAACTCTTCATCTCACCAAGACATCACTTACTACTTTAGAGAACTACTTACTACTTTTTACTTTTAAGAACAACGCAGCTTCATACCAGAATTGCGCACTGCAGGAGATAATTTTTTGTAACGGGCTTGATCAATTTTTTCTGCAGTCAACAGAGAGCTGACATTTTTTCACTACCCACGAGCACTGTCAGCCCAGCACAGATTATAAAAATAATTATTAGACAAAAACTATCAGGTACAGATAATAATTGTTAGATTGTGACAATTATTAAAGTTTTATAGTAATTGTTAGATTGTTACAATTATTAAATTTTTATGATAATTAGATTGTTAAAATTATTAGATTATTTGAAAAATTTGTGCTGTGAACAGATAATGATCTGTTGGAAACGTTTTCCTGAATGAACAGTTATCAATGAAAACCTGAGGCCTATTCTAAATATAATTACAAACCATGGATGGCAGTCTCAGGCATCGGCATCGTATGCTGCAATGCCCGAAAATAGAGGAAAGGTTATAACAAATTTAAAATAATGATGAGTTGAAGAAAATTAATTGATAGCATTGCAGAAAAAACGCAATACCAATTCAAACAAGCGCTAATTTTGAGAGCACCTAGTTTTTTTATTATTTGAAATTAGAGGGAGGACGAATTTGTAAGGGGAATAAATCAAGGCATTTGATTTCAGTATTATTGACATATCGTTGGATTAAGTTACAACATTATCACTATATCATAGGATTAAGTTTCAACATTATCACCATACCGTAGGATTAGAAGTCAAGATTATTAAAATATCGTGGGATTAAGTTTCAACATTGTCACCAAATCGTTAGTATTAGGTTTCAACATTGTTATCACATCCAGTATTTCCGCATTATGCTGCTTGGTCCTTCTTCCGCTTCAACTGAAATGTGAAATTTCTATTGCAAATGCATCATTTAATCAGAATGAAATTCAATTGACATAATTAACTGAGTAATGTTGGATCTCGAAATGATGAGTCTAAAGTGAACACAGGAATGCAATACAGTGCACACAAAAAGTGCAATTCAAAATCAATTTTAGGGTTTTTCTAACAATTTTAGTGTCTTTTCTTGCATTTATGGTTATTAGACTTTCAAATCTGGAAGCATAAAAGACAAAATTTTCGAGACTCAGTAGAGAAAGAAGAGGTCATAAATTTTTACCCTAATTTCATCATCATTTCTGTCGTACGATATAATTTGAACACTAACGTTAGAGCTGTTTTCATCTAAATTTATTTCTTTTATTCATTTGGAACGAAAGTTATCGCAACGCAAATCCTGCGACTGGACACATTTTTCAATTTTTCACCACAAGGCAAAATCCAATCTATCGGAAGAGTTGGGCCGCAGACAAACGATGTCGTCCAGGGAATCGAATCTATGAATTCGGCTTTTGCTCGAAATGCTCTCAACAAGAAAAATCCTTCGATATTGAACTATTTTTCGTACTGCTCGTAAATTTTCTCATAGATTTCCGAATTCGAAGTTAAAAAATCTTTTTTGGCAGTAAAGTCATGAATAATCAATTTTTATAACTCAGTAACGACCATACATCGTCAGAGATATTTTTGTCCGGAGTTGAAAATAAATGTATTTTAACTAAATAGGTCTTTCATTCTGCATCTTTCTAATGAGATTAGGCTTCAGAAATTGCAGATCTTATTCGTATTCATAATATGACTATTCATCAATTGATCAAAACATGGCATGATGTAACGGATCTGAAATGTGATCGTTTGAATTCCATAACTATGAGAAAATTCGACTCGCTATGCTAGGTTTTTTAGACCTTAAATAACTCTCGAAATAGAGGATGGCGATAGAAATCTATAAAATTTAATGCCACCCTAATTTCTTTAAAATAAATTTATGTTGAACAATTTAGATCTAAAATTCATGTCTCAGACGCAATAAAAATAAATACCTTAAAAACGATACAAATGTAGGACTAAAATGTAAAAATTTACGTATATAAAACGATAAAAATTGATGCATGCAATATGATAAAAATTTATGTAAAAAGCGATAAAATTTATGTATAAAATGCGACAAAAGTTGGTTTAAAATGTAATAAATATTTATGTCTAAAATACGACAAAAATTTACGTCTAAAATGCTATAAAAAAATTTACTTTTAAAATACGATTTTTGTAAACAAAAGACAGCAAGGCTAAGTCGTCCACACCCATGTACACGACATGCACGGCGTATTGTATTAATTAAGGGAAATAGCTGATGTTCTCTCACAAATAATTGGAGTTCAATAACTAAAATTTTTACTGAGAAACGTTGATAGAATGTGTGAAATTCTGAAACTTCTCCTTGTTTCTGCACTTGTGTTGTTAAAAATTTTTTGAAAATTTTGAATTCAAAAAGTTTTGTCGCAATGAAATCGTCCGAGAGATGAAATTTTTTTATGCCTTAATCATCCCAAAAGATAAACTTGTTAAGTCTTTCTAAAAATATCGTTTCTCAATGAATTATAGATCAACTACAAAACCTAGGTAGTGATATGCATTTAAAAACTAGTTTCAATGAACTTCGTCGAAAATAAAGTAGCAGGCAAGACTTATACGTTATTTTTTGTTGTTTTCATGTCGTATTTTACTGAAACAAAAATTTACTTACCCTGTTTGGAAACGAAGGTATAAAAATTTGACTTTAGCTACACCCTGAATACAACTCAGCAACAATCAGGTTTAGTCCGCAAATGTAAAAAAAAAAAATTAAAAATCTGAACAAATTTTATCAAAAGAAATCAAATTTAACTATCTAGGTCTCTGATTCCGCATCTTTTTCAAATGAGCTGGGATTGTGTTTAACACAAATCCCATTTTAGACGTTAATTTTAATCAAATTTTAAAGAAAAATTCTAATTCTGGTTAAATTTTATTTGGCAAAGTGAGGGTCACAAAATCGGCTTCCATCTTCTCCTGGGAGGGGAAGTTCATTAATACTGTATATCAGCTTTCTGACCTCAAGGTTTCACGAAGGATTCATAAGTAGTAAAGTTAAGAAAAAATTATGTAGTTCAAAATTGGAAGTCACGGGGTTACACAAAAAATAATGCAATATTTACGAACCTCAGAATGAACAAAGAAATTATTTCCGAAAATTATTAAATCGGCGATGAAGTCTGAATTTAAAACATGCCAAGCCTCGAAATTCAAATTTGCGTTATACTTGTGCCATCAACTTGACAGGAAGGCAATGTAACTCGGAATGAATTAAAAGATATTATCTTTGAGTTGACTTATGTTTGTAAAAGCACAGTTTTGTACGTCAGATAACGAGAAACGAAGTCTCTGCTTTTTGCACCATTCTATCTAGAGTCAGGGCTCATATTGAAAATTTGGACGGTAGGAAATTTAGAAATATTTGCTCAGCAATTGATGCAGTACATTTTTGTTCGAAATAAACACGGTGTCAAAAAAATTGGACATTCCATCTAACTTTTTTGGCCGCCATGCTTCTCTGAAACAAAAGTAACGTGCCGAAAACATGAAAGTATGTTGATGACCAGCTGTTGACAGTCACTTTAAGGATTAAATACTAATGAAAGTTTGCTCGTCTATCCCTTTAAAGACCATGACTTGAATTTATCAACACAAGTTTACACCGAATACTCCTCGCATTGTTAGTTCACTAAGTAGAAACAACCAAAAGAAAATTGCCCCATGCTGCTGTAGCTTGTGGTACAATATTTTCCACCAAAACCATATTGAGTTCTTTAATGAGTACCACTGGTGTTGAAGCCCTTTCAGATCCTCGGAATGAACGCCATTGGATGGGATCGAGACCTGAAAGTGCAGTTTACGCTGTAATTTCACTCGATGATCGCCTGTTGCATCATCCAGTCACAGCCTGAACCCAAACCCACCTCAATTTTTGCACTCGTAGAGCTCAGCCACGAATGATAGAATATTCTTCACAGCTAATCTCGGTGCTCAAGCTAAACAGGCAGTTCTTATGTTGGCATTTGGACTCAAAACGTGCGTCACGGTAGAGGAAAAAAGGTAGGTTCAAACCAGTCTTTTTTAGTTGACGGTGTGGTTTTGTTGACGTCACGGCAACAAACCAATAGCAGCGCTCATATTGCATCTGATAGCACTGCTACCCCCAAATCTGGCTCCACAATTGGCCTAAAGACATGGCGTTTTGGTGACGGCATGAAGTTTGCTTGGAATAAAGCCGTTCTATTGACTGGCCGAACAAGAGGAGGTGTATTTTCCCCCATAGAAATGACCCTACCTTATTTCCTCTACCGTGCTGTGCGTGCAAACACTCATGAGGCATTACTGGCCTCATTTATGGTGTTTGGAACAATTTAGCACCTCTCATATCGTCCAGTCCAGGAATTGGGATTGGTAGAGTTGAGGCCTGAAAAGGATTTCAAAAAGAGTGAATAACTCTTCTAAAAAACAAAAAAAAGCGTCATCGATAGTGAATAATTGTATTCTGGAGACGATGTATTGCTCAGTGCCTAATCTAAGATTTATGCAGATAGTTCCAAAGCGTACTATTTGAGTATATAGGTAGAGTGAACAAAACCCTCTAACGTCGTTAACTATGGCAGTTACTATGAGTTTGAAACTTAAAGAGACTTTCACAACCCTTAATATGAAACATAGGTATTCAATGAATAAGAATGCATAGATTTCCAGCTTTCAGGAGGACAAACGAGAAACTTGTTTTATTGTAGACTTTCGTACTAAGTGTTCTAGCATCAACTGCGTTACTTTTGCAGTGTGCTGCTGTTGGGTATTGCTGTCAGAAAAACTTACATAGTCATTGCAATTATACGTCTCTTATCGCTGATCTCTGAACAACCAACTGAAAGAAACTGGTTAAGTGCAATGAGAAATGTCTTCCTGATTCTTCGTTGGACCTCTGAAATTTTTTTTCAAATTTGATTCGGAAAATAATGGCAACTGCTTACATAAAAGCATGTAATCGTACATTACATTCTTACTTTTAGGACTTAGGTCAAAGTTCCACAATATTCATGTTGAACTTATCCAAGAAACATTAATATTGACAATTTTAC
>JACJUY010002263.1:50746-84047 GCA_014220935.1 Platorchestia sp. MABIK | reverse complement strand
TGTGTAACCTTGCGCATGCAGCCACTGTGTACCGTGTGCACGCTGTCACTGTGTACCGTATGCGTGCAGCCACTGTGTTACCGTGTGCGTGCAGCCACTGTTTACCGTGTGCGTGCAGCCACTGCGTACCGTGTGCGTGCAGCCACTGTGTTACCGTGTGCGTGCAGCCACTGTGTACCGTGTGCGTGCAGCCACTGTGTACCGTGTGTGTGCAGCCACTGTGTACCGTGTGCGTGCAGTCACTGTGTAAACACATACATATAGTATTTGTCGTTTTTATTTTGTTATGTTCTTAAACAAAATAGAATCGGCTTTATTTACCGTTCGAATATTTCACCATGGTTAAATTGCAGGTTAATCTAATGAAATTTTAAGCAAATTAAATTTAATCATTTTACATTAGATTAAATTAGATTAAAAAATATTCTGTGAAATATTATTCAATTAGATTAAATTATTTTAAATTCATAATAGTTTTTGTTAATACTTATATTCTCAGGTGAATAAGATCGGCATGTATCATTAGTAAAACTTAATGTCTCAAACTGAGTAATGTGGTAGAATGTGTCATCCAGCAATCCCAACCATTCAACTCAACCGGCAGGTATAGTCAACAGCCCCCACAAATTTCATCCACCTATCAAAACCAATCACAGCTGCATTTAAAATTAAATATTCATATCCAGCATTCACAACAATCAGTCACAGAAACAATCGTAACTAATTATCATATCTAGCAATCACAATCAACAATTTCATCAGTAATAATATCCAGCAATCACTGCTAGCAACTTCAGAAACAATCATGTCCAGCAATCACAATCAATGTTCACATCCAGCAATCCCAACTATCAGCCGCACCCCACAACCACAATCCCAACGTGTCCGTAAAGACGGCACTTGTCCCCGAGAAGAAGGCCTCAGATGGTGTTTTTTTCTTGTCAATTCCTGGAAACTTTTTTTTCTGTCACTGCCAAAAACTTTTTTCCTGTCACTGCCTGAAAAATGGGGTGACAAGTGAATGTGTTGATAAATGCTCCCTAAAATAAATACTTGTAACAGACATTATTTCCGAATGTTCGACCTAAAAAAACGATAATTTCACTCTACGAATTTAATTACCGTAACAAATATTTTTCTACACCCTAATAACGTAAAAAATCCTTCAACCAGAAAAAAAATCCTTCAAATTCCCATTAACTCCTAATTAGTGGCGTGCTCATTACCAGGATGATCATTGCATGAGGGAAAGAATGAGGCTCCCTCTGCCCGAATGGGATCATTTATCACTCGCTCATCATCAGAGCAGTTGTGGTTGACGTTTTATTCATATTGATAGAACGAAAGAAACCTTTATTTCATGAAAAATTATAACGATTGTTGGGAGAAAGTTCCTTCATTGTTGAGTCATCAGTGGAGATGTGGTTGACGTTTTATTCATATTGATAAACGCTCCAAACGAAAACTTTATTCTATGAAAAATTAAGATGACTCATGGGGGAAAGTTCCTTTAGTGTTGAATAGGCCTTATATTGAGTTCCTAATCGTTCTTTCACGAAGCCTTGGTGAACTTCTCGATCACTAGGCAGCGCGCCCAGTCTAACTTTCTCACCGGGGCATTTATAATTTTAGCCGCTCAAGAATACCCTCGGCACCGGGCGGCTAAAATAATCGATGCTCTGGCAGAAATTTAAGAATGGGCAAATGTATCACAGTCTTACAGTTGCAAGATTTTCAAAGTGGGAGAATTGAGAAACCTTCCAGTCCGTTCAGAATTTTTGCCCCTGCGTTTAGATCTGTGGTAAAGAAGCATACGATCAATACATTCTATTCCTATAATGATTCAATCAATCAGTATTGAACCCATCAATCTATGCCATCACAATCAAGTCTTTCTATTTCAATAATGATTCAATCAATCAGGATTCAACCCATCAATCTATGCTATCATAATCTATTATCTTTACGGGAATTGAAAAAAGCAATACGGATTATTTATTTGACGTACATCGTAGATCTGAAAAATTCACTTGCATTTTTCAGGACAATCATGCGTGTGCGGATGTAAAAACTATCATTTAAAAAATTCATACGTAGCTGGTACATTGTATTTTTAACGTTGCTGTCAGGATTACAGTTCCGCGAGTGAAAGTGTAATTCATATCAATAAAAAATTTACGCGTTCCAAGCAATAACTCAGATTTTGAAGTTGCTATGTTTTCAGGATTGAAACTTTAAAGTTTATATCTAGCGTAAAATCCCCCCGTATTTTACTGGCGATTGAATTTCATTTCAACAATCATTAATTGGTAATTCGAAATTTATTCTTTCCTGGCACACTGAACGGAATTTCATAAAGTGGTATAGCTTAAAACTCACGAGGTCTTCAAACGGTGAACAGCAAAAATTGAAATTTCAAAAGCGCTCCGAAGGGAAAAAGTTCCAAAAGGAACATAAATAAGAGTTTGTTTTTGCTCTCTAAAGAATTACAACATATTGCTGTAATAGATTATAGTGTAATGAAGTAATGCAATAATATAATAATATTACTTTATGTAACAAGATAACTCGTAATCTAATTTTCACACTTAGATGACTCCTTTGTGTTAGCCATGCATTGTGCGGTGAGACAAACTACAACAGCTTTTTAAAATCGGCTCCTTTTTTTACCGGACACCCGTATGATAAAACATTAGCCAAGAAAAATCACTCTACATCAAAGAGAAAGAAAGAATCAATATTCTTCGTTTCAAAAGAAAGCCCTGTTTTGAGTTGTGATCGGGCGGGAAATTTCAGCGACCGGACGAGTAATGATTTCTGGCAATTTCCTTTCATGAGCCTCATTATCGCCCTCGCCTGCGCAATATTTCTTCTCCGTTGATCGCCAAAGAGTTCGGAGTCTTTGAGAAGCTGCTATCATTGGGAGGCACTTCAATATTGGCTCCTGCTTTCGCAGCTGCTGGATAAATCCAGTCTGTTAATTACAGACTTCATGTTTGGAAAATGAAGATTAAAAAATGCGGAAATGAAGGTGGGATTATCTTACAACGATATGGGAGAAAACAATGTAGTTGAGGCAAAAATACTAGACTTAATCAACTGGGCACACACGCTCTGCCACACACCAACTGCCTTAGCTAACCAACGTACGTAGGATATACATGCATCATAAAATATCCTAACATAAAAATACCAGATTTAATCAACCGAGCACACACACTCTGCCTGGCATTAACACCAATGGTCTTGGCTAACCAACGCACAACACAAAATATTACTATAACAAATTTGAGTTTGAGCTCGTTAACGCTGACGTAGCAATGCAGACTGGTCTAGGCATCTTTATTTATGAAATTCAACTACTTTCAAATACTTGAACAATTACCTGAGTACAACACTCCATCGCTAGAGAGTATAACTTCCTCTCTCAAAGATGTAATGCGGATTTAAAAAACGTTGATAATTCTGCAAAACGTGATCATTTGCAAGCCCGTGGTCTGATGATGCAATTAGAGGAAGTGTTGTATGTTGCTCGGAGTCCTTAACACTGTGACCGTAATTGGTTAAACTGAAGTTTAATATTCAATGCAAATTTGAAGTTAAATGTGGTTAGCATTTTGAAAATAGCAAACATTACTTGGATCATGCCTTCAAATAAACAGCTTGAATTAAATATTTATGAAAATTGAGTTCGTGACTGCTGGTCGTTCAGCAACATTATGAAAATCATCCGGTGGAGCACGTTGGAGCTCCACCGGTGGCCACCGGTGGAGCACGTTGCAATCAAGTGTTTAATTAATTAAATGACCCCATTGTCTCACAAAGGATAGAATTACAAAGTATTGAGCTACTCTACATACTTCAATGGAAAAAACAATTATCAACATTTGTGGCAACTCAACGATTCAAGTTTTGTACATTCATGTCTAATTCCCGTTGGATAGTCGTCGTTGAATCTTAAACTGGTGCTTTTAAAATTTTTTGCCTTGCTGAAAAATTGATTAAATCTCAAATATTTTGACTTGAAATGCAAAGCTGGAAGTCTGACGTGATCGCACTTAATAATCAACGCATTTTCAGTCTCCACTGCGCTGTGAACGACAAAACTGGAGAACAAAACAAAAATATTAAAGAGAACCGTTACCATGACTCAAAACATCTTGGAATTTTGGTTCGCTGTCACATGCATATACGTACATTGACAGTTATCCTCTGCTTACAAAAACTCTGTTTCTCTGTTTAGCTTGTTTCTTCTTTTTGAAATCTGACGAACGTAATTTTAACGTCAGTGAAGAAGAGAAAACTTTAGCATTTCATTGCTACAGACAATGATCAAATGCTCGGCTCGCTCAATCACATAAACTCAGAGCACAGCTCGTAACTTTAATGTTCCTCAGAGCTCCATTAATTTCTTGAGAAAGCTTCTTGGGCTTCATGCATAATAGACGCGTCACCTTTCTAGTAGCGCACAAAGCTCGAATGTTCATGTGTAATTCCAGAAATTTTCGACTAGTGACATGGGTATTACGATACTCATGTGTGTGTATCAACTAAGGATCCTTACTTTAAGATATTACAAATGCCAATGTTGAGCCTTTTGCGTCACCTTCATTGGAAAGAAACGATTTTTATTTCTTTCTAGATAAGTATATGGACAACGGCGTTCAATGCAGACTACAGTGCTTTATTTCTTTTTATATCTTTCCGTACAAGTTTGAGGACAGCAGCGTTCAATGCAGACTACAGTACAACAGAGTGCTCTAGTTGTTCCGTGCGCAGACATGACGCTTCTGTGGTGGTCTGCAACGTAGCGCCAAGCCTGACTAACTGATCCATAAACAAGCAAGCGGATATCTGCAATGTCCGTGTGAAGGATATCTGCTGTGGCTATCTCGGATATCTGTTACAAACCGACTCGGATATCTACAATGTCCACGTGAAGGATATCTGCTGTGGCTATCTCGTATATCTGCTACAAACCAAGGCGGATATCTACAATGTCCGCGTGCAGGATATCTGCTATGGTTATCTTGGATATCGGTTACAAACCTATTCGGAATTCCTGCAATGTCGTATGTAGGATACCTGCTATGTGGGTATCTCTGGTATCTGTTACTAACTTATTCGGGTTTCCTGCGATGTGCAAATCCATAATACCTGCTGTGTGGTTACTCGTTTCTTGAGTTCCTGCGGAGTGCCCATTCAGAGCATCTGTGATGTGAGTTTCAAGGATATCTGCTACGTCGCTACCTTGGGTTTCAGTATTTTGGCTATTTTTAGCATCTGCGACGGGAGTTTCAAGGATCTTTGCAATATAGTTATTTTGAGAATCTGTAATGCGCACATCTGTGATATGTTTACCCAGGACATCTGAAGTCTGGTTCACTGGCATATCTGGTATATTTTACAAGAGTACTTGCTCATCGCGGATCTAGAATTTCTGCAATGAGTGTGTACTTTTTTTGGGTGTGTGCAATTATGGTAACTGTGATGTACATATTTACCTAAAATACATGTATCTGAGCGGTGCATGGTAGGTATCTGGAGTATGTTATTGTGTGCGATATGCCACTAATTTTACGATATCGCATACCCCAATAGCTGCAAGTTTTCACTAAAAAATAAATTCCAGAAATCGCATTTCCAAATTAATTCCAACGGTCATGAGGTTCAAAGCTCAAGGGCACAGAATTCGTTTAAAAATCTGTGGACTATCTGCCGACGAAACTACCAATTAAACAACGATCGAGTTTTGTGAAGTTAAATTGATATATTTTGATATTTATTTTATCCCAGCAGTCAAAGTAACAGAATTTGAATGTTTTAATAATGCTTACATCTACCGATGGCAAAACATGAGGAGTCCATGGCGTTGTTTTTCATATTTTTTCAATTACTTCATAAATTAAGAAAATTGGCGACGAGAAAGGGGGAAATGAAAGATATTTCTTCGCTGTGAGTAATCCATTAATGAGGCATGCAATTTCCATCAACACATTCTTTGCGGTATGACCCACCGGTGGGTCATGCTTAAAATTTTCCAGCTTCAGAACGACGCATCAATGGGTCGTTTGAAAAAATGTTAACAATCTTTTTTAAATAAATGGTATTTATTTTACGCAGTTAATGTTTGCCATTTATAAAAATTTTTAACCACTTTTGACTTTAAATTTGAGCTGAATGTCGAACTTCAGCTTAACTCATCGCAGTCGATGTGTTGGAAAGCTATCATCCACTCCCAGTCGCTCACCGACGAAGACCTCGAAGAGTTGACCGAGTCAGCGAGAGGAGCAACGAAGAAATTGCTTATTGCCTCACTTAATTGCCTCACGAAGGTTTAATTAACTCGTTGACTGAGATGGGTTAAACTGAAGTTCAATATCCAACTCAAATTTAAAGTCAAAAGTTGTTTAAATTTCTATCAATAGCAAACTTTAATTGGGTAAAATAAATACCATAAATTTAAAAAGATTGTTAGAAAATTTTCAAAGGACCTATCGAGGGGTCGTTTTGTAGCCGGAGAAGCTTAAGCACTACCCACTGGTGGATCATACCACAGTGAATGTGTTACAAGAATCTAAATACACATTAAAATAATTATATAAATCAGGTGTCCGCACTTCGCTGAAAATCATTTACCGCGGCCGGTCTTGGAATTTAGTTACTGCGATAAACGTTGGTTCACTGTACTACGGATTATTGAATTCTTCTTGTAGATTTCTTCCGTTTCCGATTTTTTTTCATTGAAATAGCTGTAAAGATGGTGATATCACCCAGAATAAAGTAAGGAAAGATCTTTTTTCTCCTGATTTATAGAACCCATTTTTCCTCTACTTCTTCGTAATAAATTTGAGGTTTGGAATCTTGACGTACGACGTCATCAAGAACTTAAAAGTTACGTCCGCACGAATAATGATGACGGTGAATCACCTGGCCCTGTTTCCACACGGTCAAAAGAAAAACTTGAAAAACATTTTGCCGTGAACGTACTCTAAACAGCGAACTAACTGATGATCCCGTGAGTGCTTGTTAGAGTTCCCATTGCTACGCTAAGAGATGTCGTTTTTCTCGCTTCCATTCAGCGACTGAGAAAAAATAGTCCATTAAAAATCAGGCTAAAATATTTGTCGGATCGCAGTTTTGTTCCGTTAAAAAAACATCTTCAACGACGTTAAATTCATCAGTCCCTCTTTACCACTTGTAACTCACAAGGAAGTAATGTGGTTTTCGTAAATTGGATTGTGGCTGGTATTTTGTCAGTGAAAGAGTAGATGTAAAACGTGTGCATCGCTTTAGATTTCTTTAATACCGTCTGAATCATTGCGAAGAATAAACGTGACAGTCATCAGCATTCTTTGCAACACTCTGTTTGTCATTGACACATATTCAAGTTAGTTAAATAAGAGTATAGATTTTTAAGCAGTTGCGACTTTTATACATGGCTTTTCTTGTGGAGGTTGGAGCAACCAATTTCGATTTTGGTGCAAATGTTATGAAAAATGGAGGAAAATGTTAGAGGTCGACGATCATGGCACTCAAGATACGAGTGTTGACTGTGCAAACAAGCACCTGTACTACGTGCGTACATTTCTATTACATGTTTTTTTTTCATTCTCATGTAGCAGAACCCTCCAACTTTTAAAGATATTTTAAGTATCTCATGGAAGCTGTCAGTTTAGGCATTCTCATTACCTACATCTTCAGTCATTCTAACGAAAAGAACAGCATGATTCTCCTCATTCACACAAGCACGAACATTGAAAGCATGTAAGGTTTTTAACATTTCTTTTATTTCATTGACAAGCAAAGTCTTTTCCTAATGGAACATTTATTTCATGCCATTTTGCTGCAGTTCCCCTTCCTCGCTCTGTTTTTTCATGGCGGAAAAGTAATGCAGCATTTTTTAGAGGATGAATAACGCGTTAACCGGAATTTTGCGGGCTGGTAATTACTATCAGTAATTCTGTTTGAGGTTATTTAGCTGCTTTGCCGGCCTCATAAAAGGATTCATGACTTTTGAATTGAGAAATTAAAGTTAAATTCACTGGAATTCATTTTCTAGTGAATGGCTACATAAAACTGTTAAAAATCCAACCATCGGTTTGAGGATTAGAGTATTTAATGTTAGAGAATAAGATGAGTTCTAAATTAGATTATTAGATGTTCATTAGAAGCCTGGAAGCATCAAAGGATTTTTTTCAAGTTTCAAAAACGTTATTGTTCTGAACCCAGCCATAATTTTCATCGAGTTTTTGAAAAAATGAAAAAAACTGCTTGAAGCCTTTTTTCACTGACAATCAATCGTCTCTCTTTTCATCTCACAATTCTCTAAATAATGAACAAAAGGGAAAGTGGTTAACTTCTAGTCCTTTAAAGATGAAAACTCGCGCGCCGCGAATATTCATCACACACTGACTGCCAAGAAAGCAATTTCAACGATTAATTATCACAGTCTATTAATTGAAAATAATACATCCAGGGGACCGTTTGATGAGGTTACACAATGGACACGTTTGAAGTTTTTTAAAGCTGTTGCAAGGGACATATACGAGGATGTGCACCTATTTATGGCCCAAAATAAGGTCAACGACTACTAGGGCATCCCATCGTCAACGCTATTATAAGGCGTACAATCGGACCAGGTTCGCCAATTTTTTTTTTAGAAATTCGACGAGAAAAAGTGTCAATTTGACAAGAAAACACGCAAATTTTTTGAGGAAAAGAGCCCATATGACGAGAAAATACTCCAATTTTATGAGAAAAAACGCCAATTTGCCGAGAAAAGCGCTGTTTTGCCGCACTTTTGGCAAACGCAAAAAATTTGTGCTGTCATCGAGAATTGACGATACCGAAGCAATCGTTGCAGTCAAGTGCAGCTACTACTATGAAACACTTGTTTGCGAGGACACCTTTATTGCAGTAATTGTACGGGCTTTTCCGTGAATTTCTGTTGTGAGAACCAGAAATAAGAATAAATAAAGTCCGCGAAGTTTGAAAACTAGTGGTTTGATTTTGATACTCTGTCAATAAATCGGTCATCAGTATCAATACAGTGGTTTCATTTTGCCGTTTATGGGTTTATTATACGTGTATGGAGGCATTAATAGAAAAAAATTGTTGTTGCCTAGTGTATTTTATCACCTAGAAATTGTAGCGGGAAAAAGTGATGTTAAAACTTTGGAATTGTTTAACCTGAGCACTATTCAAGTCCAGTAAAAATATAGAGTGTGGGTGCTTATGTTCATCACTTGCTTGACACTTGTTCAGTATGCTACACAAAGTCACATGTGTAAATATTTTCAACGCATTAACTGGCTTCAGCGTTTTCTATTTTCGGAAGACGTTTCCGTGACCACCTGCCATCAAAAAACTTGATTTAACTTCAATGCCAAAAACCACGTGACTACACTCAATGATTCGTACGATAATTTTACGAGAGACACAGCAAACGCTCAGCATGCATGTAATGTGAAAGTCAAATTTAAAAATAAACTTTTCTAAAGATGGTAACATTTTTGCACCGAATCATTCGCTTACTCTGTTCATTTCTAACTGTTATTGGTGTTTCAATCGCAATAAAACTTTGGAATTTTCATCAAAAGATTACGTTTTTGAGCAAAACTCACAAATTAAAATGATTTTCCTCCATCGGAATTCGTGAGGCGCGACACTCAAGAGCCTCGCAACTACAGTTACTGTTTTATCAAAACCAATCATCTAATTTTTAGTTTTCATTCCAATTTGGATAAATTAAACATTGAAACAACCGTTCGTTATTTCTTTGTTTTTAACAGAAATGCTTTTTAAATCAATTTTGTTGCTATAACCATCGTTTCTTCATTTATTTGACAGGGAAAACAGAAACTAAATGCTCATAAAGACCGTCTGAACGATGACGTCGATGACTTTAAAACTTCTTGTCTAAGACTCATTTTAAAACTGACGCTAGAAAAGCGAGCAATTCAGCACAAGTCTGTAGAAGACAGAGTGACGATGAAATTATCGAAATGTGATAGAAATAAAGCGAAGTTGCCATCGAGATGAGGAGCAATTAGACAGTCGAGACCCGGCATCATTTCCTCTCGGCACTTTTGACCCGAGCTCCGTTTGCCCTCGGCAAAATTTGACTTTCTTTCTCGGCGGTCGATACAATTAAGTCAAATAAAGCAACTCAGTAAGCCTTGATGGCACAGGCACTCAATTTTAGGGCCTCCCGACGGCTTGAAATTTAAACCAAGGAAAAAAACGTAAAATGGGGTCCGAAAATCGCGAAGCATCGGCGGCACTGAAATAACTCAATAGAGGGGCTCCCGAGAGCGTCGCAAGACTGAACCGCTTCCTGTAAGTGAACGTCGATGTACTTTGGGAAATTTAGCGAAAATGTACACGAAGACAAAACGAATTCATCCTGTCGGTTATTCAAGAAACATGTCTGAAAACATTTTCTTTTAATATCAGGCGAGGAGAAATTTTTCATTTGAGGAAATAATTATTTCACATGACTCTTCGCAAACATAAAAATGTAAATTTGGGTTCTGATTCAATTAGATGTTAGTTTTTTGAATTGCTCATTAATTGACGTCAAATCGGCCGAATGACAAAACCTGTACTTATGAGTGCTTTTGAGTGCCTAAAATCTGTTTAAATTTAGATTTTCTCCGATGCAAAAAAGTCCTAAATATCTCCACTGAATTACATTGAAAATTGTATGGTCGTTATTAGGGAGCTTACATGAGCAATCGAGCACAAAACGGGCTCTCACTCAAACACAGCGTATCATACGGATGCCATGTCAATACCGACACAATGTCAACACGGATACAATGTCAATACGGATACAATGTCAATACGGATACAATGTCAATACGGATACAATGCCAATACGGATACAATGCCAATACGGATGCCATTTCAACACGGATACAATGTCAAAGCAAAAGCATTGGATAGCTCAACGACCTCCACGAGCAAAAATGTAGCAATTGCTGCTTCAAACTCAGTTTACGTCTTTTAAAGCCTCAGACAAGAAGAAAATTGAGCTAACCGTTTCGGCAACTCAGACTTCTTTAACAGGAAATTGAGTGGCTTGTGATGTACAGGAAAAATAAACGAATTTACTAGAGTACTGCACAGCGCCGGAAGCCATTGCTATTCTTTCAAAGTTTCGAAATGAAATGCCACACATTTTGGAACTCCATTTTCTCCACTAGTCTTCCAATGATAAATGATGAACAGGCTTTTCTTTAACTTTCAAATATAATTTATCCACTTGTTCTTCAATGATAAATGATGAACAGGGTTATCTTTAACTTTCAAATTTAATTTATATTCTTGTTCTTCAATGATGAATGACGAACAGGTTCATCTTTAAATTTCAAATTTTACGAATTGCGATATCCCTAACTTAATTAAACTGTTACACATTTTCGATGCTAATAATGTCAGCGTCATTGAAATTAGTTTACAGTGTGTGACATCAAGCACATTCAGTCAACATTATAGCTTCGAAGATTTAAAATGAGAAGCTGAGATAGAAATATGTTTTTCATTATATTTTAAACCATGTAATTTTTTTATAGAAAAGTCGCCTTCTGCTTGGCCAGTCAGATGTAAAAATAACTAAAATTACTCAGTGCAGTAATTCTGGATAGATTTTAATTTGAGCTCAGTTCTTACAGCAGATTTCAAGGAATTGCTAGAAACACAACAAAAAAGTTTCATGTTGATGCGCAATAGAAAACAAGAAAACAATCAAAGAAGTAATGAAAAGATAGGTAATAAGAAAAGAAGACTCAGCAATGTAAGGCAGTCAATGTGAGGGGAAAGTCTTGGCAGCTCTCGGCACAAGTTTGTGTGGCTATCTCTGCGGAAAACTTTTCCATACTCTTCCTGCAGTAACACCAGACCTGCAAAGAAGATAACTAACAAGAACTTAACCGTAGCAATAAAAAAGTAAAAAAATAGATGCCATATGTTACTATAGTAGAAAGTGTGCGAAAAGTTATAAGCTATTCTAAAGAAATGAGATAAGCAACTCGAACTTAACCGTAGTATAAAAAGTAAGAAAAACAAAAGTCGGACGTTTTTGTAGTAGAAAGTGTAAAGAAAGATGTGAGCTATAAGGGGAAATGAGGAATAAGGATGTAGTTCTATTATTGGAAACATCACTGAAAACAAATGCAGATACAAAATTCGTCTTCATGAGAGAAAGGAAATAGAAATCTACCGAAAATACCAAATACAAGATAAAAAACATAAGTGAAGGCGAACCAGTTGGATCAGGACAAAAAACAATGATGGTCGACAAAGCTAGAGCCAAAACTGAAATAAACAGTTATCAGGGGTTGAGTTGTGGAAACGTGGGTGGATAGAACGTTGGCAAAAAATTATACCTGTCTATGTTTAGCAAAGCAAGCCTACCGGACGAACCGGCCCATTGAGACGACACCTTGACGTTGAGGATTTAATAGACTATATTCGTGTGATAAATGTCTACTACCTAATTTAAATATAAAGATAAGCGGTTGAATTCATTCCTAAAGATGAAGGATTGAATTTGTTCTTAAAGATAAACGGTTGAATTCATTTTTTCTATCACTGATTCCATGCGTTGAAGGGAGTACTAAAGAACTCGCCTCCGTGCTCTTTTGTTGATTCTGTCAACTCTCTTCGATGCTATTGATAATTCTATTGCTTCAGCGGGGCAAAACCTATTTAGGAGTGCAATGTCAAGAGGGAACAAAGTCTCATGGATACAATAAAGAGATGATGGTAATAATCCTTTTATGCCTCTCTGACACCACCCCGCATCTTTCATGACCTCGTCTCTGGTGCGTGGGTAGGTCAGAACTCAAGCCTCGTTATATCATTTATTACATTGCTAATTTTATCTAGCGCAAGTCGAATCATTTCAAATGAAACCTCTTCGCTTAACATGATAGAGAAATATTTTCCATTTTCAATGCACTTCATTCAGTGCAATTATTAATGGAAATGTTTTCTAATATCCTCAGGTGAGATATATTGCAAAAGATATATTCTCAGTATAACTGAATCAGAAAACATGTTATAAAGGATAGATTTATAATTCATTGGTGATAACCTTCTCTCTTTAGGTTAAAAACTAATAAATGGGCCTGAAAAATTTTTTCCTGAAGGATTTCAATGATTTTTGACATGTGTTTATTAGAACTTCTATCATGTTTCAATGTGAAGGTTATTTACTGAAGGCTTCTCATCGCTCCTCAGTTCATAATTCATTGAACATCAAAGCACTTTGCAATTTTTAGCATTGGATCAACAAATACAGTTCAAACGAGCTACGAAATTCAAACGAAAAACAGTTGACACTGCAATTGTTTTTCTTGTAAATATTCTTGAGCTATCTGTTCTTCGTCTACTTTTACATCTTCAACGAGTTTACACACAGTACTGTCTGCGATATTAGTTTTCACACTGGAATCACAAATAAGTTTCTTCATTCTTCGCCTCTCCGTTTGCATATGCAGTACGTCCTTCATATTGGTCTTGAGTAGGCATTCAATTGCTTCAATTCCTTTGATTTTCTACTTTTTCGTCATACATTCACCTTCCTTGGAGCGCTATTCCAATGTTTCTTTTTCATTAAAGCCTCATGCGTAAGCCTCCTCTGTGCAGGACAAGAAACGCTAAGTACGTTCTGCTTTTTCAGACATGATGATTGGTTTCTGTAAATTAAATAAGATTTCACTGAAGAAACCAGCACATTGTGCATAGAAATACCACCCGGAACTCAGTAGAAAGTAACACATTAAGTGCATAAATCCCACCTGCCACCAAGAATTCACTATAAACTATCACATTGAGAGCACGTAAATCCCACCTGTCACCCAGTAGAAAAAACTATCACATCAAGTGCACGTAAATCCATCCTGTAACTCAGTAGAAAGTCTCACATTCACACACATCCAAGCCACGAATGAGCATCACGCTCCCTCACAGCGACTCTGCACACGGCTTCCTCGATGTCATCTGATCCAGCGAGAGATGTAAATCGCAGTTCCCTTGGGATTCCTTTCATCTGCCCGCGCCAGCGGTTTTTTTTCAAGCTGTTGCTGTTTTTTTTTCCGAGTCGAGCGGGACAAATACAAGCTTTTACGAGGCAATTGAGCAGATTTCGCGAGGCCTCGCACATTTTATCTCCGCCCCGCCCAGTTTGTGTGATTCTGGCAAAATTCTCAGCTCGGGTGTGTCAAACAAACTAACATCGGCATCTAAGGATGTTTTATTTCCGGTCAAGCCTGATACATATCACCTTGTGCATTGGTTTTTCGAATGCCTTATAACTAACGACAGGACGCCATGACGATTACTCCCGGTCAAGACCGATACCCATTTCAGACACCTGGTGAGTTTTTCCCTCATACCCAACGGAGAAAGTCGCCACACAGCGCCGGGTGTGTCAATGCGAATATGAAGTGACCAAGGAGCTCCGTTACAGATAAAGTTGCAGATTTGCTGAACATTTCTCAAGTAAGGTATGAGGATTTACCGTGGTATTTTTCAACTCGAGTTTGAAAAATACTGACATTTGGGAAGTTATGATTGACTCGCTGAGGTTATTTAACTCTTTTGCAGGTTCTTTTTGTGCTTCGCAGTTTTAATTGGATCGCAGAATTTTTTTAAAGCTTCTTTGTGTACTTTACAGAGTAATCCACTTATAGAGGATATTCAGTAAATAACTGTTCACGTAAGTCAAAATCCTCAGCGTATAAAAATTTTCACGGCATTTTCTATGAAGCCAAAAACGAAGAAGACAAACGCGAAGAATGAACTTTTCATGCCTCAGTCCGCAAACCGAAAAATAAATCTTTCGTTGAATTTAGCTGAAAAGATCCGTCATTATAGAAGCTTCAATGCAACTCAATGAAGTTAAAGAAATCAATTTCAGAAGGCTTAGTTATTGAGCAAAGTTTCAAATTGAATATTAATCATAAGCTCGGTGAACAAATAAAATAAAAGCCAATCTTTGATCATTAGTAGATCAAATCACCGAGGGCTGCATGGCAACTCCGGATTTTGTTTTCAGAAAATTCGTTTATGAAAAAACAAACAAACTTTGCAAGCACCTTCACCTAAATTCTTTGCTTGAACTTTGATGTTCATTGAGCTGGCTCATAAAACCACCCATTGCAGTGTGTTCCAATTAAGACTGTAGGTGAAGGTTCGTTGTCAAACGGTGACAACATAAAAATCGTAAAGGCTTGTTGTCAACGAAAAAATAACAAAGTCGTTTTCTTCAAAGGAACCTCTCCAAACAGAGGCAATTCACTTCATGGAAATATAATTTTAACTGCGAACAACGAATGTATTTAAAAACTAGTTAAAAAGTTCTGCATTTGATTGACGAAAAAAAGGTTAATCATGCCGAGAATTAAGTGATAAATTTGTGTACGTATTAAATTCAATGAGAAATTTAACGCAGAACAATAAAATCACACCTAAAAATATGCTTTGCAAATCACAATTGTGAATGGTGAATGTCACTCAAATACCACTCATTAAGTTTGTTGAAGCTCATCTCTTGTAACGGTCTTTCGAAAACGCCCATTTCTTTCAACACGGAAATGATTGCAGTTCATTTCAAATGATATACATCAATATTTCAACTCACCGTTTTTGATTTAAATTCACTAGTCGACAAACCTTAAATCGTTCTATTATGGAATAGCACATAAAGAATTATCGTACGGGATTCCGCGCATAATGTTCCCTCGCAGTATCGCTGCCTAGAAACAAAAAACTTAAATGCCTGAATTAAGCTTTGCACGATTTCGGAAATTCGCCACGGCGACCGACGCAAATGAGCGTGATTTTAGATAACCATCGCGCTAATGACCGCAGCTCGGAACATTCTCCCCTGTTCTGAAAATGCAAATGTATGCAGCGAACCAAACCTCGGTCTCTGTGTGCGGTATGCAGGCTGCCTCAGGGGTTTGTCTTGTGACTGTCATTCTGCTGACTGTCCTCAGAGGTCTGTCTTGTGACTGTCATTCTGTTGACTGTACTCAGAGGTCTGTCATCCTACTGACTGTCATCAGGGTCTGTCTTGTGACTGTCATTCTGTTGACTGTCCTCAGGGGTCTGTCAATCTGCAGACTGTACTCAGAGGTCCGTCTTGGTGACTGTCATCCAGCTGACTGTTCTCTGGGGTCTATCATGGTGTCTTGGTGACTGTCATTCTGTTGACTGTCATCAGGGGTCTGTCATTCTACTGACTGTCCTCAGGGTCTGTCATTCTACTGACTGTCCTCAGAGGTCTGTCATTCTACTGACTGTCCTCAGAGGTCTGTCATTCTACTGACTGTCCTCAGGGGTCTGTCATTCTACTGACTGTCCTCAGAGGTCTGTCATTCTACTGACTGTCCTCAGGGGTCTGTCATTCTACTGACTGTCCTCAGAGGTCTGTCATTCTACTGACTGTCCTCAGGGGTCTGTCGTTTTACTGACTGTACTCAGGGTCTGTCTTGGTGACCGTCATTCAGCTGACTGTTCTTTGGGGTCTATTTGGTGACTGTCATCTTGCAGAATATCATCCTACTGGTTCGTACGATGCTGAATGCGTTTGGTGAATTTTGTCACGAATTGTAGTATTTCAAGTATTAAAAGATGACGCAGGTTTTTTACCCAAACAAGTATTTAGCTGTGTTTTCAGTGTTTGGAAACATATGAACGGGAAAATTTTCAAAGTCCTAAAAATTGATGGGGCCCTTTTAATCGGACAAGCACAATTATTTTGTTAACTAGTTAATTTAGTCATGTGTGTGATTTGCTCTCAAGTTTGTGTAAAAAGAATTTTCTTCTTAGGGCTTTCAAAAACTGTAAATTAGTAGGATGATTATATTTTAGAGAATTTTTAAGGTGTAAAAAATCACAAATCTTACATCAAAACGTCAGAATACAGTTTCCTTTCTTCCAATTTCATTGTAACCAACAAAACATTGGACCACAAATATCAATGGTGCCACAATGCCATGTTGCCACATCGTGTCAACACCACCACAATGCCATGTTGCCACATCGTGTCAACACCACCACAATGCCATGTTGCCACATCGTGTCAACACCACCACAATGCCATGTTGCCACATCGTGTCAACAGCACCACAATGCCATGTTGCCACATCGTGTCAACAGCACCACAAAGCTCACGTTTCAGTGAACAAAGTGCAGTAACTGTAGACAACAAATGACAGAGAGCACAAAGCCAGTAAGTTGTCAGTAAGCTTTCCGTAGCAACCCATGGTTCTGTCCCACAAAGATTTCCCAATCACAAAAGAAATGAAATAAAATGGTCCTCAAATTAATTGCATCTGGAATAAGCACATCAGTTGAAGGCTTTTATGCATTTTTTTCAACATTTTATTTTCATAACCGTTGCCTCTGCATCAAAAATTGATCCGGAGTGAAGTACTGTTAACACTGAAAATTTTCCATCGTAAATCAAACCTCACAAGTGCATTTCACTCGCCTTCTTGCATATTATAATTAGACTCCTACGTATAATTGCCTGGAAAAGTCCAAATAGGCTAACTGTATTATTCCTTCCAATTATGATCAAATCTTCTCTGTCTGGATTATAATTTTTCTTCAGCCAGCATCAAACAACATTATCTGAATTATCTACGATAATATCCTGATTCATCAAACATTTCCTCATTTATCAAGAACAATTTCCTGATTCATCGAACAACATTTCTTGATTTATGAAGAACAATTTCCTGACTCGTCAAAAAACATTTCCTGATTTATCAAGAAAAAATTCCTGATTTATCAAACAACATTTTCTGATTTGTCGACAATAATTTCCTGATTTATCAAACATTTCCTGACTCAAAACGACATTATTTTCATTTATCACCAACCATTTCTTGATTCCCTTCTATACCGCCAAATTTGTTCGATGCATTGGTAATCCAGGTAGTATTGAAAATAAATTCCATTCAGCCTGTTTACAAGCGTCAAATTCGCTCCGTAGTAAAGACGCTACAGAGCGCATTTCGCCCGTTCAGCTTAGCATGGAATAACCACCGACGACTTTCCTCTCCGCAACTTTTGTCTTGCCGGATTTTTTTGCTCTCCCTTCAGAAGCCAATTCTTGCTAGCCAATTGAGTTGCACATCTCATGATTGAAGTCATATCGTCTAATGGATTTCGACAGTCCCGGAAGGTCTCCGGAGGAACATGGGTGGCTTCACGCAGTTTATCAGAATATCGGCCTTGCTCTATTCGCCGGAAAAAGAACTTATGAATAAGTCAAGCGTGCTGCGCGAAGTTGAAGCCTATTTTTGAGCGTTTATAAAACATGGGATCATGATGCAAAAAGGGTTATGCTAATATTACAAATCATCATGGCTACGTACTGTGATAATATATTGGTTACGACAAGAAAAGTTTTTATGTTGTTCAAAAAATCGAGCGGAAGATTAGAAAATCGGTTTGCGACAGTTATCGTTAAACTGGATTTCATTTGAGCTAGGCTAGCAGAAAGCAAGTACCAAATCTGACCTAATTTATTTTGAGTGGATAAAATTGAATTTGAAATTTTCAAAATTCAATGACCACTGCACCAAACATCTGTATTTACAGCTGCTTCACCTCTGCCTGTACACCTACATCACGTTTGCATAATACCTGAATCACTTCTAAAAAGGTAGCTGCATTTAAATTTGCAAGTACAGCTACATGAATCAAGTGGTTACACACGACTGCATCGCATTTTCATATACTTATGCGTTATGTTTGCAGAAACTGAATCGAACTTGAGATACTTTCAATCCCATAATCAGTAGTACGAGAGCATAGAGCGAAAATATTGAGCATTTTAATTACGTTCATGAACCTTTTACGCTTTTTTTCAGTTAGTCGTATTTTTGTGCGGATTTACCACTTTGGCTGCGACGTGAGTCACCGGTGGTACACAGATGGAGTTTTCGTAACGCCGCTGACCAACCAGCGGTCACCAACTCAATTTCCATTAATACAAAATCAAAATTAAATCGAGGGCCCGATCCAGTAAACGTTAGGTATTTTCAACCTTACTTTCCACAATTAACTTCAAATTCAAGTTGAAAATTGAACTTCAGTTTTACCTGCCGCCTTCAAAGTGTTAAACCGTTGCTGGTGTCAGACGAAGCTCTTTCTCTTAACTCTCTGCAAACGAGACATCAAGACTTAGAGCCACCAACCTCCGGAAGTTTGCTATTCACTAATGGGCTTCTCAAGTGCTCCGGAAATGATCTTAGGAGAAGTACAGAGCATTATGATGATGATGTGCTTCTCTAGTCACTGGCATTACTGCCGCGCAACAAAAAGCTTTTATTCAAGAAAGGAAAAACTCATCGAATGTTTTTTGCTATTTTTAATGGATTGCTTATTGGTGACGCTGCTATGCTGACAGAATAGTCGGTTTGATCTGGAATCGATTTGCTTAATCTATACTGTAAAATTTGGTCAATGTTCTAAGTAACGACGAGAAAATCAAAAGAAGCCCACAACAATATTGTAATAAGGTGCCACAAATCTGATTTAAATAATAAGGTGAAGTGTTTAGGTTTACACTGTTACGATCTTCATCCACTGTAAAATGTCCAGGAGGACTGGACGCTGTGTTAGTTACTCATTCTTTACTTTTGATGGTAGGTAATACCAAGCCCTATTCAACGGAACTAAAGCTTGCTGTATAGATCACTTTGCCCAGTACGGGACATATTCATCTCATGATGTCATTCATCCAGTTTTCGAGCAGACTCATCACCTACTGAACGGAATGGAGACTTTAGAATTTATTTACTGCGTAATAACTCAAGACACTCACCTCAAAAGTCCTGGGCTTTCAAATTAAAATGTGTTCAACTTCAGGGAAAATTCTCAACCGTAAGACTGCAGTTCGGTTCTGGACTCATGATTCTGAAAATTTTCGAACACCGCAGCGTTAACACATTTCTCTTCATGAGACTGACGGCTGAGTGTGTCGGAAAATTTTCGTTCTTCTATTATGTACATGAAACGGTAAACCAAAGCCCGTCACTCTGATGTGCGTCAAGAATTACCATCAATTTACTTTTATTCAGCTGTTTATATTTTTTTGTTACCATCAGTAAGGAAAAGAAAACAAGCTTGAACCTGCTTTTTAATTATTTTTCAAAAATACTCAAAAGCGGTTGATATTTGCAATTCCCCAATTTGTGAAAGTATTTTTTGGAAAGATTTCATAAGCACTGAAGAGGCTTCGTACTGGCACCCAGCTGCTCTATTCTTCTCAAGGGCGAGTTTAGAAGCAAGTAACACTGTTGAGGAATAAAGGCAAGCAACTCACAAGTGCACACACCACAAGCACTGAATTTCAACTAGCGTTCATTTCTAAGTCACATAGGTTTTGAATTCAGATACCCCCTTCCGTTATGCAAACTATTTCAATTAAATCGTCTTAACACTCTGACTTCGACGTGAGCCACCGGTGGTACACGGAGGGGATTTTCATATTGCCACTGACCGACCAGTAGTCACAAACTCAATTTTCATAAACACTCAATCAACACTAAATGAAGGCACGCCCCAGTTAATGTTTTCAAGTTTCAACATTGCTTACTACAATTAACTTTCAATTTAAGTTGAATGTTGCACATCAGTTTTACCCGCCGCACTCAAAGTGTTTACATTTACAACACTTGCAATTCCGTACACTTACCTCAGTCTTTACGGTCGCATTGCTAACCGAGCAACTGTCACTCGCTGAGCGCACTGCGCTCGACCGCATTATCGTATCAAAACTTTCTGTGTGAAGAGTTTTGATCCCAAGGTGTGTTTTTTTGGCAGTTCTTCTCGCCTGCAAGTCGCTTCGGCATCTCCTCGAGCGTAAAAACCACCGTCACATTTCTTGCCTGTTAAGCACCTTAGATTTGCAGCCTTGTCGGGCTTTTCAACGGAGCGGAAACGAATTTTTTTTAAACGTCGTGCCTCAGTATCTGAGTCGTCACTGTTCCTGTCATGCCTGCAAGGACATTAAAAGGTTTGATATTATTGTGCGTTTGAAATCATTGTATCAATATTTGGGTAGGTCTTAAGTTTCTTTCGAGATTACTATATTTTTGTGTGGGATTTAGAATTCGTTCATTTGTGCATCACACAAAATTTGCTGCGCTGTTTTATCACGAATAGAATTGATTTCCATTTTGTTTACAATAATACAACATTAGGATGGTTTTTTGTCAGGTAAAATCAGTTATATAAGAAAAATTAAAGGAATAAAGTTGACTTTTCACCATAAGTATGAGTTTTAAATGTTGAGTATATTTGCTCCTTGATTACAGAGCGTGAGCAAAAACTCTGTTCTTCCGGAGGTAAGGCCGATTTCTCCACAACTGTAAGAATTAATAAAGGGGAAATGATATGAAAAGATACTCCAGTAGAATGCCTTAGAAATTTAAGGATCAAGCCTTATCTCAAATCGCTCGTTTTTTCAGCATAATTGTGCACAATTTCACCGATGACATTTTTCCTTTTGATCCTGTTTAAAAGCAGCAGAAAATAGACTTGTTCGTCAATGAATCGTTTATGTGCACAGTGCATAACTCATTCAATGCCACTCATCTGACCACATGTAACCTCTAAGTAAAACATTCACAAGTGGTCATTCCAAAATACAAACATACGTGAAACACATGCAAATTCATCACCATTGTCTCGATAGACGCTTCATTTCAAGTTCATGACAGCTAAACGTGAATTAAACGACGCGTATTGCATTGCTAACAACAAAGTATTTTACTACAAAAGTTATTGCTACCACAATACCTTCCACACAGCAAATTATTGCTTTCCTCAATTACTGTAATACGCTCCAAAATTACCACTATGCCTTCCACTATAACCATAATGCCTTGCAATCACAATGCCTTACACAATTACCAAAATACTTTCCGTTATTACCACAAAACCTTCCACAATTACCACAAAACCTTCCACAATTACCACAAAGCCTTCCACAATTAACCACAAAACCTTCCACAATTACCACAAAGCCTTCCACAATTACCACAAAGCCTTCCACAATAATCACAAAACCTTCCACAATTACCATAGCGCCTTCTACAATCACCGCAGCAAAAGCCGTTTAGCTAATTTCGAAATGAAGCGGCAACTCGAGAGTGTACGGAGGTGGACTTCCAATTCCAGAGCGCACTTCGCCCCAGAAGACTTGACCCATTTCAGAGCCTCCAGTCCCCGCCAATACCAGCAAGGCCACAAAAAAGACCTTCATCCACCGGACTCGTTCGATTTTACGGCCCCAAAACTGCTTTAGTCGGGCGTAATGGGAACTAAAATGAACGAGAAATCACGCTTGAAACCGAACCCTGACCAAATTCTGGAAATGGTCCTCAAACTTCAGCTTGTGTTGTGATCTGGTTCTTCGTTTTGTAAAGTTGCGGTGGAACACGGCAACCCTATTTTGCTAATTGTGTGTATTTAAATTAATCTAAAATATCTGGTTAATTGTATCATTTATCTGATTTTAAATCAAGATCCATCTTGCGAATTAGGGGTATTTAACTTATTCTCAAGTACCTGGTTAATTATCTTATCCATCGGATTTTACATTAAAATTAAATTTGATAATTATGTGTACTTAATTTTTTTTCAAGTATTTGATTAATTATGACATCCATCTGATTTTAATTCAAAAGTTCTGATCCTGTTACGTAGTTCACACAAAACACAAGGCGTTCACATAAAGCATTGGCTAGTAACAGGTGGAGAAAATAAGTTCAATTTTAAGCAACTAACTGAAGTGGCTCAGAGATACTCTAATCAGTGAACATTAAAGTTCCTTTCATAATAAACATGTAATGTTTTAGAGTCTGAATTTAAGTGCCAGGAATATTAGACGCTCTACTCAGTACTATTAGATTCTCTGAGTATTATAGTCTAGTAACATTGGTTAGAAAGTAATGTCTATCTGCAAAACTAGTTTAAACAAATCGATGACGCTGAGTTTCTTGTTTTTCTTCATAGTTGGAAAATAAAATTTTGGCACAAGCCCCGTTAATTCCATTTACTTCATTGATAGTTGACTGATTTTTATCAATTGTGCGCAATGTCTTGGTAGATGCGAATAACTCTTATTTGCAGTTCACAATCTCACATCCAACATTTTTTAAGCAACTCAACCACTCGAGCAACACCACCATCAACACCACAAGAATCATTTCAGCATTACGACCCTAACCAGCACCACAACTAGTACAGAAAATCCATCCTCACTAACATCACTACCAGTAACATTACCTCCACCACCACAACCACATGTGAAATACACCAGCAACCACCACCACAACTAGTATCATAACCATTCCAGCTACACCACCACCACAATTAGCATCACAACCATTCTAGTACACCAGCACCACAACTATCATCACAACCACACCAGCTACACCCTCACCACCACAACTAGCATCACAACTATTCCAGTACACCACCACCACCAGTACCATCACAACAATACCAGCTACACCATCACCATCACCACAACTAGCATCACAACCATTCCAGTACACCACCCCTTCAACTACCATCACCACCCCTCGAGCTACACCATCACCCCCATCATCACTCCAGCAAAGGCTTCTTCTCTCTACTTTTTCTTTCTGTGTTTTCTCTAATCCACTTTTCCCGCCGTACAATTCTACGTCAATTTTACATAATCCCTTGCTTATTCCTTGAAAGTAACTGGAGCGCGGCAGCTAGTAAAAAATCAGATACACTCGCAGCATAAAATTGGGCAAGTAATCGTTTGCTACCCGAGAAAATGATTTTATTCCAACAATTTGTACGCTAACTGCTGGATGCTCTGACACGAAAAACATATCCATTTGTAATTTGAGCAGAAAACATTAAAAAAGAAGAGACTGGAATATTTTATTTGATCAGGTGCTGACGATTATAAGAGAGAGACGCTTGAACCTTCTCTTACAGCCCTGATGAGACTTAAGAGCCTGTTTAGTAGAAGAAATTTGTTTTTTTACATGTAGTACTAAATAAGCAGCTTTGAAGCAAGCCTACGGCTATTATCGGATTTAACAGAACAAGTCTATTCAGAACGAAAAATTTTTACTCAGAACATGAAGTCTGGGTCCCAAGAATAGATCAAGTACCCATTGTATACATTTTAATAACACGTTCCACCTCCTATCTTTCAAAGAACCCTTTCTTTGCGGGCGTTCCCAAAAAATGAATTTTAACTCTTCATCAGATTCTGTTCGACAATATGGTGTTGATTCCAAAACAAGGACAAACTGTCATGCTGTAAAACCAACAGACTTAAATAGCATTATTTTCAGCTGCAAGCAAACGAGATCACACCACCGACAATCGTGTCTAAGTTCTTTTTTTGTTTTATCTACAGTTAAATTGCTCGTGTTTTTTTCTGAAATCGTAAACTAAAAACAAATTAAAGTCTCAGCACTTGCTATTTCTTTTCAGGTATGGAATAAGTTTCTAGAAACTAGGGGTAATTTTGTACCCAGGTGCACCTTGGCTCTCGGTAATGTGCTTACTTCAAAGGTGGACATGATACACAAGAAGTCTTACATCGTTCACTAATTTTTTGCAGAGGAAGTGTTTCTTTCTTGGCAAATGGCACTCGAGTTTTTGACCTCGCTTCTAAAATTCGTAATTAAGATTTTAATCCGGAGCTCAGGTGAAAAAAATAACGATGCATGATATCGGTTATAAAATTTCAGTAATAAAGACCGACATTTTTTGGGCGATTTTCTTTTGCTAATTTCGTGTTAAAAAAATTCTCCAATAGCTAAATTAAGTTACTGTGCCATTTCTATGTACACACACACACACATATATATGTATTTATACAACACAGCAACATACGTGTAACGAAACAAAAAACGTCATTTGGGCAGTTATTTTGTAATTTTTCAACTGACTGCCAATTAAACTTTGTTATTCACCAGCACGATCACTCGACCCGTGTTCACAGACAAATATTTTTGCTGACGGTCGCGACTTTTCCAACACAGAGGGCCGTTTTCTCGGCAACAAATATCTAGGTCGCGAAGCCCGAGTCTTAGCAAGCAAGACCTGCTAACTCTCCTGAAAAATAGGAGTCAATTTCCTGCGAGTGCCGCCCTGTTTAGCAGGCCATTAGCACGGTTATGAAACGCGGTAATAATGCTGATCTTGCCGTACACGTTCACTACGGTTACTATTTTGCTGGTTCCTCCTGAGAGATGATTACAATAGTTTCGCCACTACATCAGCTGGGCGCATTTTACAGTCATGCTTCTTTACTGAATTAAAATTCTAATTAAAACAGTTTTTCAACATTTCAACACTTCGTTCATACGTACACGAAGAAAATATATCATCTTTTCGAACTTAAAAGTGTTAGAATTTATTAATTCGTCATAGTTGAGTGAAAAGTGTCTTGCTTGTCTTGGACATTTGACAGAAATATTGTCCAAAAGAAAAAGTGGGTTCGCTACCAGTAAATTTTATTTTACCATCCACAAGTTTAAAAAAGCGTATGAAAGTAATTTGAGAGATCATCTTTATCAATGAAAACATATCAATTGTAATATTTGACAGTGTGCCACCGACTGACAATTCCGTGTAAAAAATAACATTTCCCAATGCCGGCAGATATTTTGGAAACCCATGTTCTGAAAAGTCTAGGAAATATGCTGAAACATTTCAGTTTGAATTATTGGTGAACAATTCGGCTTCAATTTACTGTTTTCTCATTCTACATGTCAGCGTTATTAACACTTTAACCGCAACGTGCACCACCGTTGGCCACGAAGGAGAATGTCCCAATGCTGCTGACCGACCAGTAGTCACAAACTTAATTTTTATAAATACTCAAGCAAAGCTAAATGAAGGCACGATCTAGTTAATGTTTGTTGCTTTCAAAATTTCTAACTACATTTGGCTTCAAATTTGAGTTGAATATCAAACTTCAACTTAACAAATTGCGGTCAAAGTGTTAAAGGATTTTCAAAAGTACCATGTATCCACGGATGACGTCACCAGATACGTCCAAATACAGAGGCTCATAAGTAAAGTTCCTGCGCTCTATTCGCAATGATGTTTGGATAATTCTTTCGAATCTTCTTATGAATTAAGCCCGGCTGGGAATTACCATTTTTATTAAATGGAGATAATCTCAATTTCATCTGAAGGATTTCCCCCCGCAAAATTAATGCCACATTTCCCCAGGGACACCGGAATGTTATTAATACTGCTGACGACAATGGTTTCGATACGACCGGATTCAAACCCACATTTTCATGATGATACGGGCAATTTTGTGGGCATGATTCTTTGTTGTTTACTGTCTGAGTAGCTGAAAATTATTTTAATACGGTTTTTCTGTTTCCCCTCGTATAAATGTGTCGGACGAGATTATTCGTACGTCAGGTTACCAAAGACCTATGGAACTTTTTTGCATACAGACCACCATCTTCGGAAGGATTCTGTTGACCTTAAGTTATTCATTACATTATTTATTTTGACGCATACGGCTGCAAATGTTGATATATTTTGAAACATTTCCCACTCTTGGCCTTGATCTCGTATCCCTACTCAGCGCACGAACCAAAGACATTATTTCATAAAAGATGCAATTTAGATCAACTGCTTGAGACGAAAGACGTTTTTGAAAACCCTTATAATCAGTGCTCTCATTATCCAATAGCAAAGAGACCATTGTGCACTCTCGGTGTGTGAAATATATATTTATTTGGCTCCATTTCATGAATCAAAACTGCGAACTCATTCAAGCATTCATCACCACTCGAGCGCTTGTTTGATCAGTTCTACGCGTTTCCAGTTCAATATAGAAGAGATCTTGTAGATTATGTTTCATATAGATGGAGTTTTAGGGAATCTCACGCGAATGATGGAAAAAAGAAGTAATTCAGAAAAAAACGACAACAAAATGAATATTTTTATTACTTATTTTAGGCAAAAGCTTTGAAATATTGTAACTCCTTTATATAAGAATATTATAAGAGACCTCGGCGTAGGCAATTCAAATTTTTTTCAAAATTGACATTTATGTTATTTATTTAGGCAAACGTTTCGGAATATCATAATTCCTTTATATAAGAATGATGTAAGAGACCTTGGCGTATAAGCTTTTGATTTAGAATTCTCTCGCGTTCTTAAGTGGAGCAAACTTCAGAATATAATACTTCAGAATATAACTCCACTTAATACTTCAGAATATACTTACGGTAGTTTAGAGCAGAGGCTGGCTATAAAGTTTTACGAGCAAACCCAGACGTCACGCTCGGCTCATTCTAGACCGTTCACCGGTGCCACTCTAAAGAACACAACTCTGAAAACATAAATCCTTTTGCCATAAAGTTTGTCGATTAAGAATCGTTCCTCCTTTTCTTTATGAAGCTGTGAATGGACGGGAATGACTTCTTGTTTCATGCCCATGCTCAATGCAAAAATTTGTGAAGAGATGGATCCTTATGACGCTTACCTTCCATTTAAAAAATGGATTTCAAAAGCATTGAGTGAGAAAAAAATTTATGAAACAAAATATTTTTATCTTTAGAACTGAATCATGACCATGGAAGAATTTTTGCAACACCTTAAATTTTTTGATTTCAATACACCTAAAATAAAAATTGCCAGCTTGATACGTGCATCAGTAATAAAAAGAATTCCATTACAACTCGCAAATGCCCGAACGTGAACTGAGTAAACAAATGGAAGAAAATCTAGTTTCCATGCGAGAAGCAGACAATGGAATTTCGAGGAAATAACTCACCTTTCTTTTGTGCGTGAAGTTCAAAATAAACGGGTAGTCTCACAACATTATTTTTGCCAGGCGCTCGACTCGATAAAAAACATAAGGAAAGGTTGTGAATCACAATTACTAATCTGCAGTTCATTTTCTCGTAATGTGGTTGACAGGAAAGAAATATTTAAATTCCTTCTCTACGACTTCCGCCTAAATGATGAGACCTGGGAGCAGTTACGCATAGAAAAAGAGAAGTCATAGCCCAGTCAAAGGTACTATAGTAAATTTAATGGAATCTTGCGCAGCTTAAAACACAGAGAAAGGTGGGGATAAACGTCAGAGATTAAGAATTTCAGAAATTTCTCTCTAATGATGGATGCGAACTTGAAGCGTTCTTTTTGTTATCATGTTTTTTAATCGTTTATCCGTGAGCTTCTCTTTGCATTGAAGTCAGTTTTCTGCAGACGCAGCATTTTTTCAAGTGACATGGCAAAAGATTCAGAAAATGTAGCAACAAAGTGTGAAAATTAATGTCGTAAATTCATTTTCGGATTACGTTCTTTTCTGACGACGGGAATTTAAGCGCACTGTGTGACAGCTCTTGCAAACATTCAGTTTCATTTGACACCTACATGATTACTTCAGTACATTCGTCCTTTTTCTAAGCAAAGGGGGATTCGCATGTGAAGAAGTGATCCAAAATAAAATTCAAGTGACTTCAATAATACAAAAACTCTATTTTCAGACCATGAGAAATTGTTTCCCATCCTTTTTTCGGTCTCGTGTACAACATGAGTTGGTGCAGCTATAATTTTCATATTTTGTATGTGTTGTTCAGTTGACTAAACAACTAAGCCTTCAATCTCTGCTTATTAAAAATTCAACCTCAAAATAAATGAACGCCCTGTAAATGTTCAGTATTGCTCATCTTCGAACAAGGAATCCAACGTGACTCGGAACTCACGGCTTCCATGAAATAACCCCGTACATTTCATCATGTCATACCGAGTCAACCCTGTATTTTCTAGAAGGCTATAAAGATAAAAATAATAAATACAGAAGGCTGTAAAATAATTAGGCTCATTTCATCATGTCAAACCGAGCGCTGCAGTCAACCCTGCATTTTCGAGATGGCTGTGAAAAATAAACGGATGTAACTTTAAAAACCTCTTTGGAAACTCCATGTTATTCATGTTTTCTCATTTTGAATTTAAAATACTAATTCGTAGATAAATTATTAGATTTTTAAAATAGGGAGCTACCTTCAATCTCCCAGGACGTATTACAAAGTATTTAAGAAACATAAGCATAGTTATTCACTTTCCAGAAATAACATCGGTAAGATGGTGTCCTTCCTGATTAATTACCGATTTAGGCTTCCACAGCCTTCGCGAAAATGCGAGAGTGACTGCGGCACCCTGCATATGGTATGAAATTAATTTTCAAAAATCATAGGGAACATCAAAGCGGCTCAATTCCACAACCACCACCAAGCCTTGGCCTCTCATCAAACACGTGGGAGTCTGATACCAGCTCACTACGCTCGGTTTATCCACAGGAAAAATTTTCCATTTCTCATTAGTTCGTACTTCTCAACTTTTGTGCTGCAGAAAAATTGTTAATTTTATATATCATGGTGTAGGACAAGATTTCGAGCGTCAGAATTTGTTAAATTTAATTTAGTATTGTGCGAGGTTAATAGGTTGGGAACTATTTTAATAATCATTTCATTCAGAATATGTTTTTGCTATGAATGGAAAAACAGCCAATGTTCAAGGGTACAATTTTGTTTCTAAGTATGGGGGAATGAAGTTTTTGATTACGTTCAAGATCATCAGCTTTTTAAAGTCAATAGGGATATTTCGATAAATGTTAAAATGTTTTGACATCCAGAAAATATTAAACATAAGCCAGCAAATATCGTCTGTAGCATTTTAAATTGCAAAAACAATCATTTGGCATACAATAATTTGTCTTTGTTGCTTATAAGTTGCGATAATTATTCATTTAAAAAATCTAACCGGCTATCTTCATTAGAACGAAGGAATGAAATTAGAATCGCAGAATAAACCACTCACAAAATGATATCCACGCCACATAAAATACAGCCATCAAACACCAAAATTAATACCCCAATTTTAAATGCCATCATGCGTCAATTGGAACCTGGCTCCAATAATCCAAATAATCCGACCTCGAGCTTTGAAATAGCGCTCCTTGACAGGCCATGCCGGCCAATTTCCATGTATCACTGGAGCAATTTCTGGCAACATCAGCTTCGAAAGTGTCTTCGAGAGCTCGAGGAAGTAAGGGCATTTGCTATTTATGGCGGGTGGGACCTCACAGCTCAAGGCTGCATAAGCTGTTAGTCAACCACCGCAGCTTCCGCCCGATGCATTTCTTCGCAAATTGGATGATGGTGGGTGAGGGTGGAAGATGATGGAAGATGCGTTCTATTAACCATGCTTTGCAGAAGATGGTGGGTGAGGGTGGATGATGGTGGAAGATGATGGAAGATGCGTACTATTAACCATGCGTCGCAGAAGATGGTGGGTGTAGGGGGATGATGGTGGAAGATGATGGAAGATGGTGGGTGAGGGGGAATGATGGTGGAAGATGATGGAAGATAGTGGTTGAAGGGTGGATGATGGTGAAAGATGATGAAAGATGATGGGTGAGGGTGGATGATGGGGGAAGATGATGAAAGATGATGGGTGAGGGTGGATGATGGTGGAAGATGATGGAAGATGGTGGGTGAGGAGGAATGATGGTGGAAGATGATGGAAGATAGTGGTTGAAGGGTGGATGATGGTGAAAGATGATGGAAGATGGTGGTTGAAGGGTGGATGATGGTGGAAGATGATGGAAGATATGCGCACTCTTAGCCATGTCTCGCTACCCAAAGCTGGACCGCGTGAAAAAGAGAGCTGGAAGCCGGTGGAAATTATGTATATGATGGTACGAGTATATTGGTACTTATCACATGAATGCCTCTCCTCCTGACGTTCACAACACAGTTTAAAGCGAAAATATAAAACAACTAGGTTACGTGAATTATTGGTTAAACATATTTGTACGCCTTAGGATTGCGTTAATGATGATGTTCTAGAAGTCCTTGGACTTATTCGGGCCCACAGGTAGCTATTCTCTAATGTCCATAGCATCTAATAGCCTAAAGAAAAAATCTAGTGATGTGTCGCTGCGGTTAAAAAATTGTCTAAATTTTGGAAAAAAAATGGATTAGAACTGAAATAAATTGAACCTGAATTTAAATTGATGATCAGGTTTCATTCACTTTTATTTTTTTTTCAAATACTCAGCTACAGTTCGGAAAAATATTTGCAACGTTGCTGCTAACGAATAAAAATTTTAACAAAACTTTCATGCTGCAACTCAGATGATCTTTTGATGTTCAAAGAAAACTCCCAACTGTAATAAAAATAATTTCAAAAAGATATGATGAAGAGCTTTCGCTGTCAGGAAGCCATTATGTAGTCTTCGACATTGCATAATATTATTTTCAAGTTGTATCCTTAGGGAAAAATAATTCATGATTTGAGAATAAAGTAGTACGATTAAATGTGAAAACATTTCATCGAAAAACAATTTCCTATCGAAATTACAGACTTGCGAGAGCTAGAGAGGACATGCTCGTAAATTTTAAATCTTCAATCTAGACACAATTATTTTTTGAAAATGAGAACAAAAACGCTTGTGTGACAGTTAGGTATTATTTTTCCAAGCATCCTAAAAGACGTAGAATTTAAAACAAGAATTCGGCCGTTCGTGTTCAGCTTGAAAGTTTGTAGCTCGCATTTTGCTTTGAAACATCTAATGGAAATAAGGTATAACGTTGAGCGCGTAGTAAATTAGGCCAAAATACTTCTATAATTAACAAATTATTTGGGAGGGACTGTCGTCGAAACATGTTTACGAACAGTACAAAAAAGAAAGAAAGTAGCAATCTTGAAAAATGTTGCGAACCGCAAGCCCTAAATCATCATGCTAGCTAGTTAAAATATATAAAACCGTCTTTCTCCCGAATAATTAACATTTTCATTCAGTGACCTGGACGCACACTCAGAGCATGGTTTCACTTTGATAAATAGTTTCACTATAGTTTCACTTTGACTGCGACGTGCGTCACCGGTGGCCACGGAGGATATTTTAATAATGCTGCTGACCGACCAGTAGTCACGAATTTAATTTTCATAGATACTTAATCAAAGCTAAAGGAAGGCGCGATCCAGTTCATGATTGCCATTTTCAAAATTACGCACTACAATTGACTTTAAACTTGAGTTGAATGTTGAAGTTACCTGCTGCAGTCAAAGTGTTGAAATACGTAGAATCGTTTTCCCAACAATAATAATTAACATTTTCATCCAGTGACCTAGGCACACACTGGGTGGCCCACACTGGGTGGCACACACTGGGTGGCACACACTGGGTGGCACACACTGGGTGGCACACACTGGGTGGCACACACTGGGTGGCACACACTGGGTGGCACACACTGGGTGGCACACATTGGGTGGCACACACTGGGTGGCACACACTGGGTGGCACACACTGGGTGGCACACACTGGGTGGCACACACTGGGTGGCACACACTGGGTGGCACACACTGGGTGGCACACACTGGGTGGCACACACTGGGTGGCCCACACTGGGTGGCACACACTGGGTGGCACACACTTATATGCAGCATACCCCCATAGCAACCACTCTCCCAAACACCTATAATTCTAATATACATTTAGCAGAATCATTAAAAATGCAAATAATTACGTTGTTTCAATCAAATCCATGAGTGTTTTTTAACCTGTATCATTCAATATGTATTTAGTAGAATCACTTCCAATTAAAATAAATTTATTGTGTTAAATTTATGTATGAAGGTTTTTAAACACTAACATTGCAAGAAAATTAAGACTGAAACAAAAAATAATGTTGGGAAATATTAAATAATAATGTATGTTCTTTCACATGAATGCTGTTAAACCAACATATTAGAAAAATTGGTCTTCAAATTTTGTTGACTTGTGTCGAAAGGAAAATAGTTTTCTACAGATCCTCAAAACTGTTTTTTCGTGAATGTGAATATTCAATTTTCTGACATTAAAATATTTTTTCCCTTGCATTAGAATATTTCTTTTTCATGCGTTAGAAAACTCTATCTTCATGATCTAGAATATTCTACTTTCGTACATAACAATATTCTATTTCGGGCATTATAAAATTCAATTTTTTCATGCATATATTGCTAACGTGTGCGGTGCGAAGAACAATAATTCAAAACAAAACTTTTTCGAATCACCACACAGACGTAACGTACCGTGTTCAGCATGTACGGTGCTGGCATATGATAGTTCAGTGAGAATATTTACGAAGTCGAGTGATTTCATTTACGCTTGTTAATTAAATTAAAGCTCTCCATCAGAAAAGTTGTTTTTTCGACCCGTTGAGTTATAAGTGAATTTTGC
>JACJUY010002263.1:29454-48273 GCA_014220935.1 Platorchestia sp. MABIK | reverse complement strand
TGTGTTTTGTTGGTTAAGAGACTGCATATTTGCCCTCCATTTACACAATGCGAGACGTATCCTCAAGAATATTTTCCCATGATAAGCCTGAACTGTCAATATAACTTAACTGTCTTTGAACGCTTAAATTAGGCTGCCTAAGATGAAAGAATAAATGATATTTTTTTCGTCATGAGATGCGTCAAAAGTTTCCGAAAATGTGAGAACCGGAAAGATAAAGATACTAGAAGCTTCAAATTTCTGAAGATAGTCGCTGTTATGTTGAATCTCACATGTTCTTATACATTCAACTCATACACTCACATTCTATCATACACTCAACTCATACACTCACATTCTCCCACACACTCAGCTCATACACTCACACTCTAGACAGCCAGTAAGCAAGGAATGTCATCAGAAACATTGCCGGCGTCTCGACAGAGTTTTGGTTGTTTACAATAAAGTCCCGGCAAGTCTCGCTATGTCTGCCATCCTGAGACGGGGCTTGTAGTAAACAACTGATTTTTCTGCACTGTGCTCTTGTCTCTTCTGTAAAAACGCTTTCCTAAACAAATGTTTCAAAATTGTGAACACTTTCCTAGAATTCACTTTTGAAGTTAATAGTGATTTCAAAAAAATTTCGGTTTAAAAAGGCTTTTTACATTTTAACAGTTTTTAAAAGCTTGTTTTCTGCTGTGAGAAATTTGTTACAAGAATTATTATAGAAATGTTAAGACTCTTGTGCAGTTTGAGTTAATTGAATGAGCTTTATTTTGTTAAGCCCCACTTTGTACTTTGTGCTTCTTTCTACAACACGTGCACGTTCATGTACCTTGAAATCACCTTTTAGAAGAAGCTCAGCTGCCAATGTCGATGCCTATGAAAGACTTTGAATTTGGAAGACGATTTGTTATAAAGAACTGTGCAAAGTGCGGTAAAACCGTAAACGACACTCGTTTTACGTATTTTCAAAAATTACAACCACAAACTACTACTCGTGATGCATATGTTGCAACATTATCAATTGTGTGTGTGATGTTTAATAAGTTATTCAGTGGAAGAATAATTCTCATTTACAAGCAAAAAACATCCAAATAATAACCCACTTTATCTCAAGTGTTTGCTTAGCGATGGCAAATTTTAAAGCGAGCAAGTAGATGGAAATGGAGAGAACTGATACTAAGACATCAACCCTCGCGTGATTAAAAATAAATCAACCAAGCGCATAATAAAAAAAAAACGTCATTGGTTTTTGTACAGAGTGAATCACGGCTGTGATGCTCTGAATGACTAATTCGCTGTAATAACGAAGCTTTTACGCTTGCCTGATGTCAAAACGTAAAGCATGTGTTCACAAACGTGTGTTCACAAACAAAACGTAAAGCATGTGTTCACAAACGTGTGTTCACAAACAAAACGTAAAGCATGTGTTCACAAACGTGTGTTCACAAACAAAACGTAAAGCATGTGTTCACAAACGACCGTAATACAATTTACTTGAATATTGAACCGTGCTTGGACCAAGTGAAATGGATGATACATTCCTGGATTGCTGCACTCACAGTCAGCCTCCTCATATCGCACCTGACATCAGCTCTTTTTTGTGAAAATTTTTGGAAAATACTTCACTTGAATCACAATTTCATCGATGTCTTGATCACAATTTTCGCAACTTCATAGATGTCTTAATTTCAATTTTCACCATATTTTCGATGTCTTGATCACAATTTTCACAATCTCATCGATGCCTTGATCACAACTTTCACAATATTATTAATGTTTTAATCACAATTTTCACCATATTTTCGATGTCTTGATGAAAATTTTTCCAATCTCATCGATATCTTGATCATTATTTTTACAACCACAACGATGTCTTAATTGTTTTCTAATATTGAAAATAATTCTACGAATAGTTCCAAGCATCTCTATTAACCATTANAGTCAGATTCGTTGTATTTTTAAACGCTTTTGTCCTTAGTATGGACCCAACGTGACCTGTATATCCGAAGCCATGTAATTAATACTGGTTCGTGTTGAAAACAACGGTATATCCTCCAAAACAACCTTGTGTCTTCCAAGAGTTTCATTTCATGTTAAATTTGCGACCTGGAAATCCTGGCAGGAAAAATCAAGAAAAGATGTTTCTCAAGAAACATGAAAGTACAATTTCTCACAATAAACTGGTGAATAGATAAACACTGTTTCTCCAGAACACTGAATGCTTCGCTCGCGTTGAGAAGATTTTCTTGATGTGCTGAAGGTATCATGTAAATTTTATTCACAAAGGATTTCTTTTGCCTTTTTTACCACTCCGATGAATTGAGTAATTCAGGAAGCTAATGTTTTAAGTCGGTTTGAGGCTAAGGCTTATGATTTAGAAATTCGAATCACATTGACTGGCTTTTTAATCATATCTTCAGTCAAGTTCTCGAATATAAAATTATTTAACTAGATCTTCTAACTAGGTAATATTATTAGATCTTGTAACTAGTTATTGTAGATAAATCTTTTAACTAGATCTTACAATTCGATCCTTATAACTAGATATTTATAACCATAACTTTGTAACAATAACCCTATCAACTCAAATCTTACAACGAAATCCTTATTACTTGAAGCTCATATGTAGGTTATTACTTGAACCTTGTAAATTTAAGTGAAATTGCAAAATTATAATTTAAATGTCTTGCTTGAAATGAGCAAAGTAAAATTCAAGTTTTCTGAACAGAAATTCCCAAGTCTTTAATGCAATCGTCATATATTTTCCCTCCTTTATCAAAAATAAACAAGATTCCTCCCATTTTTAATTCGCGACACTTGGACAAACGTACGGTTTCCGAATGGTATCTCCATTTTCAACTATCGCACGACATTCGTAAGTAGAAATGAAAGGCAGTAAACAATTGACTAGAACCAGCCCTCGCTGCCCAGCGAAATTTCCATTTTCTACAACTATCACACGACATTCGTAAGCGATACTTCCATTTCCTACTACTGTCACACGACATTCGTAAGCGATACTTCCATTTCCTACTACTGTCACACGATATTCGTCAGCGATACTTCCATTTCCTACTACTGTCACACGATATTCGTGAGTAGAAATGAGCAGCAGTAAACAATTGACTAGAAATGACCCTCGCCGTAACATGGAAGAGGGAAAGGTATCCCCTCACCCAACACACCGGAAGCGAGGGGAGCGTTCATCTGAGGGAGACCATTATAAATACACCAACATCTTTTGCCAGAGGGCCCGGTGTGTAAGCAAAGTTATTAATTTCAGCATACGGTTGCATGGATCTCGCTAACAAAAACCTTTTAATGACAACCTTCTCTTGAATAGACGAGGAAATGCTAATTCATTTGCTCTTAATTAATCTTCCTTGAAGGGAGGGTTGTGCTTGCTCTTAATTATTGTTCCTTTGGCGAATTGTTTTTTGTTTTTCGTGAGACAGTTAGACAGCTGATGATAAAGAAATATTTTAGTGCTATGTTATCCGAACTCTTAGAACTTTGGCGCAACGTATAAATAAATGATCAGAACATTCAAATCTAATTGAAATATGTCTCCTCAAATAATAAAATTACATATCTTTGGAATGTTAACAAATCATTTTAAAATTTATGCATTAGAACGAATTGGGGAAAAGTATACCCAGACCATCACGTTTAATCTCTGAATAATGAATACATCAAACCAAATTTTCCGTAGCAGGAAACATGTTGCAATAATTGAACATTTATATCACGAATTAGCAAATTTTTAAACATTATCCGCTCATAGTTAACACGTTGACTACCTTTGCGCGTGTTGGAAAGGTTATTTGGTCAAGTTGTAAAAAAAAGGGAAAATCGATTCACCTGCTCGAACAAGTGTCCATCTTTTGTAAGAAATGTACAAAATATAAGTCCTCAATAATATTTTCCTCGTATGATGAAATTCCTTCAAAAAGAGTTAGCTAAATGGTTTGAAATGTTATTCGCTTATTTTGTTGCCTAAATGAACAATTCACCAAGTGGTCCACATTGTCCCACTCCGTAGTCAACATGTTGAAGCCGTCATTGTTTGTGTATTAAGAAAGGAGAACGAATGCGTAGAAGAAAACGCAACCCATTTTGTGTAGCTAACATTCTGCGCCTTCATTTGTTTGTGTAAACATTTACTCAGCATCTGAACATCTGAAAAAAAAAATAATGATTTATGTAAAAATTTCCTGCTTTTTCTTCAAGTAAGATGTGAAACATAAAACAAAAACGAAGTGTGAGAACTTTGTTGTCTCTTCAATGACAAAAAAGTTACAGGCAATTAAACACGTACAAAAAGGGTAGCATTGGGGAATTCTGATAATTTTCAATGGGAATTCTGATAATTTTCAATGGTATACAAAAAATAAAACATAAACGAGGTATGGAAACTTTACCGTGTATTCAATGACAAACAAAGTTATATGCATTAAATACTTACAGACAATCTAGCATTGGTGAATTATGTTAATTTTCATTGACGCAACATTTTTGAAATCACTTTTCATCCCGCAATTCGGACTGTCACCCGCACAAACGAACTGAGGTAACATTTACATTCTGTAATATACATATCCATGCTCTGTAAAATTAATATTTATACTCTGTAAGATAAATGTTTCCTCTCTGTAATACAAATATTTACGCTCTGTAACGTAAATAAACTTGGGCAGAATCACTACACAACTCTGAATAACCACGCAGCGCCACAGAACATCTCGCCTGATGCAGCCCTGGAGGGGCCAAGCTATATATACAGTATAAATATACAGTATATATATACACAGTCCATTATGCGATGCTCCCTTGCATAATTCCGCTGGTGTAATGCTCAACTCAAATAGAATTAACGCCTTCAGAAATGCATCATTTGCCCGCCTCTCTCCTGACGCGCTCGACACTGTGATGAGATCTGTTGTGTGCTTCCCGTATCGCTCACTGTACTGCATTCTGTACACTGTACTAGCTTCTGTGTACTGTATATTGTGTGTATTGTACAGTACGTACTGCTATTCACAGTGTATTACGTGTTACCTACTATGCGTCATTCTGTACACTGTACTAACTTCGGTGAACTGTATTTTGTTCGTAATGTATAGTGCATTACGTGTAGCCTACTGTACTGGATTCTGTACGCTGTACTAACTTCTGTGTGCTCGCAGTGGTACAGTGGTTAAGGGATCGGCCTTGTATGTTGGAGACGAGGGTTCGTATCCCGGCACTGGTGCGGCCATTTTCCCCGTTGGGTATAAGGGAGAGCTCAAGCACAATACCCCACTCATCCCAGGTGTCGGAAATGGGTACCGGCTTCACGGGGGAACCGTCATGGTGTCCTAAATATAGTGTTAGTTATAAGACATTTGAAAAACCAATGCTTAAGATCAAATGTATCAGGCTTGATGGGAAATAAAGCATCCTAAGATGCCGATGTTTGTTTTTTCTGTGTGCTGTATATTGTTCTACCTGTACGGTACGCACTGTGTGTTACAGTGCATTAAGTGTAGCCTACTGTACTTCATTTAGTACACTGTACTAACCTCGGTGTGCATTGTGCGCACTGTACATGGGTATGGAACTTGAACCTTCACTGAGCGTCCAACGAGAAGCACACGTGTCTAATTGGCGCCAGAAGGCGACGTGGGAACAGTACTCTATAAAAAGTAGCTTACTTTACCGGTGCACTTATGAGGAAACCTTCAACATCAGAAAGACTTGCCATTTTTTGCCCAACAACACGTGCATAAAGAGCTTGCGCCGTCTTTGCGCTCGTACTAGGATAAAAATAACTTTGCTCCGGGAAATGCAAATTGCGTTCGAATTTTCCAACAAGAAAACACTCTCCAAAGGAAACTTGAACTCCCATGTATGTGCGTACTTACTTTCTTACGGTATGAAAAATTCCTTATGAGTTCATCGAAATGAGTTTGCAAAGAGGGCTTCACGCGCTCGCGCGAGCGCGCTGTCATTATGCACTCCGGCTGAAAGCCGAAGCAAGATTTCAGAGCGTCTTTGACGTTCTTTGAATCCATCTGCGAGTGAAAAATAAATTAGCGCCATCGTGTGTTCAAAAGAATTATTAACTAAGCTTTCGCGTTTCCCTCGCCAACATTAAACGATTTGAGAGTAAAAATTAATGCAACTGAGGGAGCTGGTAAGAAGGGCCTGCAGATATCATTAAAGAGGCTTGGAAAAAGAGTTAGAACCTTCTGGAGAGATGGAGGTTGAATAAGGAAAAAAAGCTTGAAATTTTTAGGCTTGTGGCATTGACAAAGTTTTTTTAAATTTTTACAAGTTTCCTGATACATTTCTTCGCTGTTCTATCTTTAATATCTCTGAAGTCTGTGACAATGAATATTTCTTTTAAATTTTCACTAGTTTCATGGTACATATCTTTGCTATTCTATCTGAACGCGAAGCAAATGACGATGTCATGTATTTTATGTGTGCAGAAATGCTTTCACCAGCTCCTAATGTTAAACATTCAGCCAATAGTGATCAAAGTTACAAAATAATTATGAAAAACTAGATTTCTGTTGTTCTTCAACGAAAAGTCGCGATAAAAGAATTATTTACACACCATGTTTTAAATTTCTGAAAATAGATGGTACCCAACACCGCTACCACGATCTTATTTTGGCAAAATGACGCACTCGGAGTTTTGCGACTGAGGCTTCAGCAAACGCCTCCAATTGCCTCACTTCGCAGAAAACAAAGGAAAACTGAACCACGTTTGTGTGTCGTGCCAATAGAAGGAGTCGTCCACGCGGCGGCACCTGCCGTGACAGCACAAATATTGCAGCAGCGGCCTCAATAATAGTCATTCATCGATGGTTTCAATACATTGGTTGAGTTTAACAGAGTTTCATTCTCACTAGGTTGTTGTGATGGAATTACGGCCACACATTGTACATTTCTTGCTACTTAAAAGAAACAATATTGCCCATTAAATAGACATGGATGCTTAATGGATGATTAAGTCATGGATGCTCAAACGAAACCAAATTGCCCATCGTAGACACATGGATGCTTAAATTTATAATTAAGCCATGGATGCTTAAAGAAAACGAAATTGATCATTATCGAGAGTCATTGATGCTTGACTCATTGAGTTGTCATTACTGCATCTTGGATTACGAAAAAGGTGGTGAATAAACTCTTTTTTCGTAAAAACTGTTCCTTTTAGAACTTTATTGGACTGTGAGCTGGCCATCGGTAAAGTTCTGGTGGTATATGTTTGCTGATGTAGAGAACGAATGGCGATGTATGCTTTAACCGCGTTTCTGCGGTTGTTTTGAACGGTTGGTTTGGTCAGGTTGTAAGTAGTAGATTAGGGAAACCGATCTTGACATTGTCATCCTTCCTAAGAAATATGTAAAAATAAAATTGCTCGACAAAATTTTCCCTCGTATTGTACCAGTCATTTTTAGAAAAAGTTAGCAAAACAGATGAAATTTGATTCAGATATACCGGTACGAGAATGAGCAACTTACCCAGTGGTGCACACGGGGCTCAATTCCCGATAAACGTGTTGACACGTTCCCCCAGTAATGGGCCGTGTATGAACCAACTGGTAAAGCTCATTCACGTTATAGTATTTGATATTATAATTTATTCGCTAGCATTTAACGAAGAAAAATATTGTGTCAAATTCTCATCGTTTGATTTTAACTCAATGCCAGCACGCTCCAAGCTCAAAATTTATTAAAACAAAAAATCAAGCTTCAGCAATTGTTTTTAAAAATTGTTTAAAGTATCAAGATTACCTTTCATTAGCACTAAAAGGTTTTGTTTCAGCCTACACACCTGTCCCGGAAAGCCTAATTTACGAGCGCTGTTGACCCTCGTTTTATCACATCTATTACATAATATTTATTATACTATCTCTCGTTTTATTAAATTTGTATTTAATTTTTTTTATTTCATTTTACTGTATTCTTTTACCACAAATATATATGATAAAAAATATAGTAAAACGCAATACAACATATTACACTTATATTGATTATGATATATTTCGTTTTACTATACTTTCTATTATATTTACGTGCCCTGGCATTTCTGCCCAGCGCAGATCAAAGCTTAGGTTGTTCGGCAATTACTGCCACGTGGAGCGCGTGTCACGGCCGAGTTTCGCTGAATGTTACCCCTGGCCAAGTATCGCTGAATGTTACCCCTGGCCGAGTATCGATGAATGTTACCCCTATTTTTTTCAATGTTTAAATTGCGTAAAATCTGGTGCTGAAAATTAGTGTCCTCGGCTCGAAAGTCCAATGATTTACGCGGCCATAGCGGTATATCTAACAGCGAAAAGTCTTTTTCGACTTGGCTACATGTTGTTTTTCCTGGCCTTGATTCAAAATATTGCTCTTATTCAAATGGGGTTCAAATATTTTTAACCGAAATAAATCCACTGATCATAATTACGAAATTGTGCTTATTCAAATAGAATTCGAATATTTTTAAACGAAAGGAACACATGTCGCAGCCAAGTCGACAGAAAACTTGTTGCCGCTGGCTGTTCCTCTATACAGCGTTGTAAATTACTTAAAAATTCGCTTCCAGCTCGTTAACTATGCATGACGCCGCTCATGAAATATTTTACCCTAAGCAACGTACGGTAATTTCTTGTAAACGAAGACACGAATTAACAAGTAATAAATATTTGTACCATGAAATTTTAATTATGCAGTCAAGTGTCAGATTGGAATCGATTGCATGTGACGAACATCTAATCAATATTCATCTTATTGATGTGAATGAGTGTGATTAAAAATGTTATTTTCAACTTGAACAGTGTTTGTATTGTGTAGGCTGAAATTTGTATGTTTTCTTTCTCAAAAGTAGTTGCGAATTCACATACTTCTTAAATTTTACATTTACACCTCAAGGCACTTGCTCTTTGCTTCTTTTAAATTTGGTGACTGTTTCGATGTGATGTGAAATGGCAACCAAGAATAATATTTGTTCATCTGCCAATTTTCAAACTAAACAAAATTTAAACTCACTGACTTTTGATCATCGTATAAGGTCTCTTACATTTAAATTGGCAAGCATGTGACAATCTAGATATGAAAACTGCATATTGCATTGTCTTTCTAGATAAATACTGTTAGTAATAAGACTGTGAGAACATCAGAACGTCATTAACGCACTTTCAAGAAATACATTTTTAGTTTCCAAACTAGGAGTTTTAGAACGTTATCAACGCACTCCATAGTGAAACGGAAAAGTTCAAATTCACCTACAGCAGACACCCAGTTCCTGTTCTGTTGAGAAATGTCTGCTAGACTTAAGGGGACACTCTGATAATGAATTAAATCTTTTCTTTAAACTGCTCACTTTAGCGCTGCATTCGACGCTGCATGAGCTGGCCTTTGAAAAGCTGTCTTAGTAAATGTTTGTAAACGTACAGAACGAGTAGCGATGCATGCTTTAGAGGGGCAAGACCCGTGCAAAGGTTCAGTATTCAATGAAGGGAAAATGGAATACACTTTAAGCCTCATGCTGTCTTTATCAGTGTGTGATCTTTCAAGCGAGAGAATACGGCCAACACAAAAAGAGCACATTGTGCAAAAAATTTTTGAACAAAAAATAGTCCTTTGCGTAATTTCAAAAGTTAAAATCAATTCCTTATGTTCAACATAAAATTACAAATGACAATAGTCAGTTCGTTTGAGTATGATCAAACGGACACATTTGTCGCAAGCATGGCTTGAGTTCTCAAACATCTCTATTTTGGCCTCACTGTCCCTGAAAGCAATATTGCTACACGTTCAATAAACTCACCAAAAAATTTCAAATGAATTAGGAATAAAATTTGTAAATGAAAACAGCAGCCTCATAGTTTTCTTGCAATACATGTGTCCAATATTCAATCCGGTACCCCAAAATTTTTCAATAGATAAATGACGATGCTTATTTGTCGAAGAAATGCTTACGTTGAAGAGTTTCCATAGACCCCATTAATTTCTCAGTACATCACGCTCTGAAAGAGACCAAAATCTGTGTTTGATGGTTGATGATATCTGCAGTCTATGCCGCGGTGCACCAAAGCTCGATTGCCTGTACATTAGTTATAGATGAATGCTGCGGAAAATATACCAGCCAAAAAGAGAAAATACTGGGATGACAAGGCAGGAAATATACTGGGGAGCCAAAGAGAGAAACATACTGGGGAGCCAAGGAAAGAAAATATACCAGAGAGGTGTGAAGCATATACTGGAGAGGTATGAAGCATATACTGGAGAGGTGTGAAGCAATATACTGAAAAGCCACGAAGAAGCAATATCCTGGAAAGCCATGGAGAAGCAATATACTGGAAAGCCATGGAGAAGCAATATACTGAGGAGCCAAGGAGAAGCAATATACTGGGGAAACAAGGAGAAGCAATATACTGGGGAGCCAAGGAGAAGAAATATACTGGGGAGGCAAGGAGAAGCAATATAATGAGGAGCCAAGGAGAAGCAATATACTGGAGAGGCAAGCAGAAGCAATATACTGGGGAGGGAAGGCGAGGCAATGTGCTGGGAAGACAAGGAGAGGCAACATACTGGAGAAATATTTGGGTACTAACACGAGATGAACGGCTGCATGCAGACTCCAAGCGGGGGCCTAACAAGGCGCAATACTTTATACATTACGTTATTGCATCGATTTTTTGCGTTGTTGGGGGACCGAATGGACAGCAACTTTTAGCCTGCGCTCTAGCTTATTTTGAAGTAAAAAGTGCAGGCATCTTTAACCGATGTATATAAACTAGAGCGCGGTTAAGTGTAACACTATTTAAATGTTACTTCATTATTTGGTTTTAGTAAATAAGATGAGGAATTTTCGTCGTCTTTTCACGCGTGATTAACTGGAAACATTCCGTAAGTTTGAGGAGTTAGAAAAGAAACTATGTTACTTCACTAGTGATAGCGTAGAAATTAGAGTAATTTCCTGAATAAACATGATCTGCAGTAGCTATCAAAAAATTCAGAAATTATCCATGACACGTTAGAAACAATCCGAATCTCAGTATGTACTTTGAATGTGATTGGTCTTGTATATTTAAATGCAAGACTTCTTGAGAAAATAATTAACTTTCTAGTAATTATGAGAGAGATCGTTAAGCAAAAATCGATTAATTGTGTGTTTTACTCGCTTAAGAAAACTATGAGAGAAACATTCGGTGCTGCTATAGTGTGAGGTCTACCACACTATAGCATGAGATCTACCTCTAGCTTGTACTATAGCGTGAGATCTACCACGCTATAGTATGAGATCTACCTCAAGCTAGTACTACAGCGTGAGGTCTACCACACTACAGCGTGAGGTCTACCACACTACAGTATGAGATCTACCTCTAGCTAGTACTATAGCGTGAGGTTAGGTTAGTTTACTAATGGATATTACTTATTTCCATACGTTTAATTTAGCGGTAAAAATCTAATTTGTAGATCTGAAACTGCACCTGGGCAAGCTACACACTATGTTCCATCAGACCCAGAGCCGAGTATTTATTTTCCCGTATCAGTAATACCATCATAAAAATTCCATAAGCGTTTAATTTTCAGCAAAATATCCTTCAAAATTGACCTATAGAAAAAATTTAACTGGTTATTATGGTATTACTGATACGGGAAAATAAATACTCGGTTCGGGTTTCTGTGGGACATGCTGTATTGGCCGTTGTAGCACCGGAACATTCTTTGAAGGTCCGACCCAAGACGGACGTTTTGTTGAGTAAGTTAACATGTTATGCCGTCAATATTGGAACTAGCATCACAGACCACGGCCAGGCCGGCTTTTGGCCCATAAATTCTAATGATTTGTGGCTGCTTGCGATTCAGAATCGAAGATGCTTTCTCGACCGCCGTACGTCAGAGACGAGCTCTTTCAGGGCGGAATGAACGTGTTGTGAGCTGTTGCATTTCGATGAAATGTGGCCTGCGATCTCCGCACTCTGAAGACCGCAACCTAAACTCGTGTCTGGAGATACTTTCAACACTCGTTTTCAAGTCCAAGGCACACTTGCATGCTCTCAGTTTTACTATGAAGTTGTACAAAACTTCATTGAAATTGATATTACTATGAAGTTGTAGAGAACTTCATTGAAATTGAAACGGGGTTGTTAACTTACGTGTAGAGTAACTTATTTTCGTTTTGAATTTTTATCCGTTGTTTTTTCTTAATCTGGAGTATCATGTATGGTATCTTGTCTGGGTTGAATAGTAAAAACTGGAAGAATAAAAAGCATTTATCTACACCAGGACTGATAATTCCAGTTACAGGACAAAGAGCTGTTCACTGTTGAAATTCAATTTTCCGTGCACTAGTTGTTTTCCTGTAAAATAGAGAGTTCCATTCAATCTTAATAACAGGTTTAAACATTTGCTAAAAATACCAGCAGTATTTTGATCTTGTTGCGGCCTGCAGAGTTCTACTGAAGTCAGACTCTGACCATGTGAGAAAGTATCGGTGCAGCTATAGCGTGAGGTCTACCGCCACATATCGCCCACCTAGGTGCAGTTTGAGATGCACAAATTATGTGTTTATCGCTAAATTAAATGTATGGAAATTAGTTATATCCATTAGTCACGTAACTTAACCTAACGCTGTAGTAATAGCTAGAGGTAGATCTCACGCTATAGTGTGGTGGACCTCACGCCATAGTATACATATATAATGCCTTTGTTGTGGCAAAAATCATTTAGTATGGCAGCACAAAAATTTTGAACTCTGACCCCGAATGAACCTTCATCGCATGCCTCCAGTCAATGAACTTACGGAACGCAGTTTTCTATTAATAGAAAATTCCGAAGCTTCGATAAAATCTATGCAGTGTTTGAGCTGCGTCTGAGGACGCTGGGAACGAACTAGAAAAGTTAAGGATTATCTGCGGCCTAAATTTTCGTCACCCAGGAATATGATGATTTTGAACAACCTGCGCAGTAAACTTCGGGCATTGGAAGAGCTGCAAGAATCACAATTTACTGCGAATTTTTTGAGGTAGGATTTCCTTTTTGAGATCCACTGACAAAGTGCTAACGGACATCTGGAATTGCTGGCATAAAATATCGCCGCGGTTATTTTTGATGTTGGAGCCTTCATTTCTATGTTTGATGAGTACGATATGGTAAAATGCAGTAAATGTTCATTCAAATGTTGGCCCAAAGAATTCATTGAGTTTTTGAGCTCGTTGTATACATGGTTCTTTGATTGCAAATTGATTGCTAAATTAAGGATCATTTGAAATTATCAATGAGTACCAAAAACGTCCTTGCTGCTAAAAATATGAGAGCATTGTTCCACTGATGATTATTTGAATAATTGTGATTAAAGAAGAGACACTTATTTTTGAAACTTCATTTTGATTCAAAACTTTGTCCCTTTAACTCATAAATGTTTCAAGCTTTATGTATATTTTCACATTTATTTCACGCTCCGTTTTCGTAGAAAGTTTTTCTTTCCAAATAATTGTATGCCGATGAACTTCACATCAGTTCAAACTAAGTCTTAGTCAGTTTATCTTCGATTGTTTCGAGCTTTGTATACATTTTCACCTTTACTTCATGCACCGTTTTCACAAGAAGGATTTCTGTCCAATTAAATTCATTAACGAGTTAGAAATATTATTGAGGCCTTTGAAACTTGGGGGATTATTTGACTCACAATGCTAATGTTGACTGTCTGATATTATTGATGTTGACTCTCAGATATTAGGAATATTCTTATGTTAAACAGGTAACAATGTACGTGCTTGTGTTAAATTCATACTTCAAATCTTGCAAATATTAACCGTGTGAATATTGCTTCATGTTAGAGCATGTCTATGTATTTTTTAGAATAAATTGGCAAGGCATGTTCATTAAAATATCGAAATGATTCGAAAATAATTTAAAAATTTTCCTATCTAAATCAGCCGGGAAAGTTTACTTTATGCCTACAATATCATTTTCCCGTAATGTATTTGTTGAGGTAAAGATAACTTAATCCAATGCAAGGTAATTATATACACCCTGTATGAAATATCTAGACGGAAAAATTTGCATGTCTCGAAAAAATAAAAACCTGAATATTTGGTGATCGCATTTCAAAAACTTAGGGAGAAGATGTAACAAAGAATCTAGACTAGACAGAGGGAGAAGATGTAACAAAAAATCTAGACTAGACAAAGGGAGAAGATGTAACAAAAATCTAGACTAGACAAAGGGAGAAGATGTAACAAAAAATCTAGACTAGACAAAGGGAGAAGATGTAACAAAAAATCTAGACTAGACATAGGGAGAAGATGTAACAAAAATCTAGACTAGACAAAGGGAGAAGATGTAACAAAAATCTAAACTAGACAAAGGGAGAAAATGTAACAAAAAATCTAGACTAGACGTAGAGAAAAATGAAACAAAAAACAAGACTAGACTTAGGAAGAAGATGAAATTAAAAACTAGACTATAAAAGTCTAAGCTCGAAAGGATTTACATCCAATTGCAAGATCATCTCGAAAAAAAGCTTAGTTGGAAAACGTTTTGTTTTTGCAGAGTTTTTCTCAGAGCTCAGTCTAGCAGACACGACGCCTTTTCAAAAGAAGGTCCCAGAAGTTCAACCCCCGATAACAGACTTTGTCCTTAACAAAGAACAAAGAGGGCGAACGCTCGATAAAATCGTCTTCCGACTCAATGCAATTTTGATGAAAGTGGCAAAACTTTTGTTCGGGGCGTTCTTTGCTCTGCTGGTGTAGTTGTCATGCGACTTTACGGGGGAAAAACATCAATCCTTCATAAACAATGGCAACAAATATGAAATTGAGCAATCGCTTTCTTTACGGAGAAAAACACATAAATCCTTCATCAACTACTGCCAAAAATTGGAAATTGAACAATCGCTTTCTTCACTAGGGACGAAGGACGATTATCAGGCTTCACACCACGTCTACCTGCCTGCTGGTGCTGGCATGCGCACTGCTATTGCTGAGTATTGCGTTGTGACGTGAATATGAATGAGCTGTGTACTGCGGGTGTGTGGCTTTTGTGAATGAGGTGCGTATTGTGTGTGTGAGTGTGTATGTGTTTGGTTATCGTGAATGAGGTACGTATTAAATAATGAATTTGAATTAGGTTTTGTGCGTGTGTGTATGTGAGGTTATTGTGAACGAGGTGCATATCATGTGATGAATATGAATTAGGTACGTTGTGTGTGCGTATGGTGATCACGAATGAGGGACCCATTGTGTTAAACTAATTATAAAATGAATCTAAAACGACAGCATCAACTGAAATTAGACTAAACAATAAACCAGAATTCAACCGAGTGCTTCGTTTGTTTTTGAAGCTCGTGTTCAACTCTTCCAAATTTTTATGACACAAAAATAACAAGGAAACTTCAAGTTATTCTTCAGTTTCAGCTGAAAAATCCGGTTGAATTACCTTACCAAATTATTGTTATGGTGTTCGCTAATTTCCAATTCAATTAATTAAACACTTAATTACTGTGGTGGAATGAGAATGTTACTCCCAATTCTGAGGACGTTCCTATCTCTGCAATGTTGACCTCATTCTACATTGTAGCATGAAACATTTGTTCGTCAGTCAACTTGGTTTGAGAAATAAATTAAATACTAGTTTTCATTTAACTATAATAGTAGCAAAAATTTCTTTGGAATAAATTAGAAGAAACTTCAGTCGTGTATCTACATAAGTATATTACGCACACCTTTATACTAATGAAAACGTTGTCAAACGTTTTAAAAAAATTATTACACAAACCCCATTTCAGTTAAATCATGTTTTTATTCAACGTAAAAAATTAGGGCCGCCAGCCATTAATTCAGCCATTCAAGATACAGAAAATTGAATATTTATTTCTTGTGTTTAATATTTTGTGATAATTTTTGCTAAATATTTTAAACATTCATTTCATTCGTACAGAAGCTGTTAACTTTGAGAGTTCTTGAGCATTCAAAATTATTTCAGACATGAACGTTCATATCTCTTCAGTTAAAGAACTTGACGACGGATGAAAATTTGTAATGAATTGAAATGGATTTTGTAGCCCGTGAATTTTAGTTCAAGGGGAATTTTGATTCTACGAAAAACCGCATCCACGACAGAATTTGACGTGGGTAAAGGGGCATTGACCTTAATTGCTACCTATACGCGTTATAACTCGCAGTACTGCAATGAAAGTACCGAGAGCGTAGCTTGCAAGACTGGGAGTCGGCCCGTATTTCTCCTGGTGTCGCATTCATTCTTGACTGCTGCTTCAACTTCTCCAGTAAATCCGGGGCTAATGAGTCACCATGCCAACATATCAAGCATGTATATTTAATGGCTGTGTTTGTTTGCCAGTATGTTGAATGGTTACGTTTGTTTGCCTGTATCTTGAATGGCTGAGTTTGTTTGCCCGCATGTTGAATGGTTATGTTGTTTGCTCGTTATGTTGGAGGGCTGTGTTTGTTTGCCTGGATGTTGAATGGTTACGTTTGTTTGCCTGTATCTTGAATGGCTGAGTTTGTTTACCTCTATGCAGAATAGCTGTATTTTTTAAGCCTGTAACGTAACATGTAATAATTTCACCAGATCCTGAGCAAAGCCTACGGTAAGAATAATAATAGTGCATGTGAAATGCGTGCAGGTGTTTGAGAATTTGTGTACTGCAAATTGGGAGTTTATTTACTGCCAGTTGTCAACTGTTATTAACTATTAGCTATTATTAACGTATTAACTTACGTACGTACATCGTCACTTGAACCGGATGGAAACAGTTTTTTAAAGTAACAAAATTCCAAAATTGATTTGCATTATTCCTAAGGCGAACATATTTCGAGAAATTATCAGGGAACTGATGACCAACATTCAAAGAAAAGATTTAGTATTAAAAAACTCGCTGAAAATGGAGTACTGAACAGTAGCTTGGCGCTATTTTTACATCAGTTTATTTAGAGACACAGGAAAGTAAAGCGCCCTTTTTTCTTCGTACCATATCGACAGACTTGTTCTCAAAATTTCAAATAAATACCTTAATTATATTACACGTGCGATGTTTTTAAAAACGAAAATCTTTTATACTTCCTTAATTTTATTACTTGTTACTGTAAGGGGAGACTCCCTGCATTAATGTAACACTTTGACTGCAACGTGAGCCACCGGAGGTCACCGAGGGAATTTCCATAATGCTGCTGACCGACCGGTAGTCACGAACTCAATTTTGTAAATACTTAATGAAAGCTAAATTACGGCACGATCCAGATCATGTTTGCTAGGTCCAACATCACTTACTATAAAGATTTGTTGGCGAGAATAACGTGGCGTCAAAATACCTTTGACATCTAAAGGTAAATCCCTTTGCTCATTTGCTTTTAGTTCGTGGCCGAGCGGCGTGTTACGTCCATGTTGCTGGTAAGCATTACTTTATGTGATAATTTCATTATTTTGGTGGTCCAAGTTTAATTTGTATAGATATAGGGATCAGTGTAAGAAGTAAGCATTAAAGTTTAATTTGTATAGCTAACAATGATACCCACATTATCATGCTGTTTTCAATCGCTGATAATGATACCCAAATTCTGCACGAGCGATTTAGATGAAAGAAATTTCCCCCTCAAGTATCGAAAGCTGTCATCGCAGAGCGCAGGTGGTCCTTTGTTCTCACAGAGGACGAGGTTTGCTATCGGCCAGGCGAGTTTGTGCAGTTTTCCGAAACTTAAACGCTCGGCTACCCAGAGACAGAGACCACGGTAAAGGAAACAAGCCAGAGTCATTTCTATAAGGGAAAATACACCTCCTGTCGTTCAGCTAGCCAATAGAACGGCTTCATTTCAAACAAAATTTATGACGTCACCACCGCGATTTGTCGTTAGGCTAATAAGGATGCCAGATTTGGGGCTAGCAGGATTGCCAGATGCAATATGAGCGCTGCTACTGGTTCGTTGCCATGACGTCAGCATTGCCACACGGTCGACAAAAAAATGGATTGCCCCTACCTTGTTTCTTCCACGCCTACCGAGCAGAAAGTAGTACAGAGAAACTTTAAAAAATGTGGGGGAAAAATAGACCATCATCTCTTATGTTTACGTTTAAATTTCAAACGAATTACTCGGGACGGTTCTCATTTTGCGCAGCTTATCATTTATTTGAATTATCTCCTTTTTCTCAGGAGCAGTGCGAGTACTGCAATTGTAACTCATCAACTTACCTGGAAACTCCAGAGAAGTAATACTAGTGAAAACTAATTTAAATTTTCAAAATAATTTTGTTTGTAATTCAGAAATGATTTATCGTGTGCAATGTGCTATTGAAAATAGCAATTTTACTCCACAGAATTTTCGATAAAAAGTGGTTACTTACAAGAGCTAAATAAAGTTCGATTTTGTGTCCGTTTCCCTTTGGATTCGAGGGTAGCACGTACGGAATGAAACGTTTCTGGCCAAGAAAAGAGCTCAGCGTGATGAAGATTTAAATGCCCGGTAATTGAGGTTTTTATCTCTTCGTCTCCAGAGTCGAAAAATCCGTGACAAAGTTCTGTAGATGTGGGCAAAATCACAGAAATTGTGAAAGTCTTCGCTAACTCTGATTGTAACATATTTCTTGCTGACGGAATCTTTTGTTCGGCGCCGCTGTAGACCTCTCAGGGAACAGAAGTCTCTGCCGATTTTTGAAAGAGGTTGTCTTTTTATTGAGTAAAACTGGGAGGCCGACATGCAATGACTTATATCAGAGTTGAGTCGAGGAATTTTAATTTTCGTTTGTGTGTATATAGCTTCCCTGTGATCATTCTATTCATGATCACTCTAGGATTCCCGATGAGTTCATGATCCAGATCACTCTGTAAAGC
>JACJUY010002262.1:118229-158715 GCA_014220935.1 Platorchestia sp. MABIK | reverse complement strand
TCAGCGTACCCAAATTAGTCTTAATCATTTTACACACCTCCAGTAAAAAAAATTTGTTGTTCAGTGCTATCAGCCTTCAATCTGCCAGGATTCAGAGCTCTTAGCTATGTACGAGCCCCGTTGGCCACCATACGTACATGCTGCGTAAAATAACAAAGCCCAAGAAATACGATATACACCCACGGAAAGAGCTAGAGTTACAAGAGATTCATCTCAGTCGGAAAACTGTGTCTAGAGTGTTGTGTTGAATTGGTCTACATGCCTTCATTTCACGCAGAACTCCTCTTCTTACAGCAAAACATGTGAAGGATTATTCAACATGTACCTAAGACCGTCTTAGCGCATTGTTTGCGTATTTGTACACACGCATGTTTACCATTAGGTAAATTCCTCATTTACGTACCAGTGTCACTGAATGGCATTTCAATTATTTCAATACTTTTATTTAAATTAGACAATGGAGTTTAAGTTAAAGTGTTATTGTGCATTTATGTTTTTCCCGCTTTTAGAAATGAGAAAAATTTAATCAAGCGGTAAAGACGTCTTTTCAATGCTGCTTCCTAAATCTTTCGATTCCAACCTAACTAAGCCGACTGTTGTAACTGCCCAAACCCAGTTAATGTGTTAAGGGGATCTAGAACCCTGTATTTTACCTAATTTACCGAATTTTTCAAATTTCACTGTTCACGTTTCTATTGCAACTAGGTGAACGAAAATGAATACAGATATGTAAAATTGAATTCTGAACACATTTGTGTCTATGAAAATTTTCGATTTTCGAATAGAAATCGCTATTTTTGGACATTGTAACATTACCTTTTTTACTAGTTCGAAATTCAAAAAATCCTTCGTTACGAGGTTCCTACAGTCCTGCCGCGTCGAATGAGACCACAATCGCGCCTCTACGTAGAAAATTGTAGAGTGGGAAAAGTTTTGCGCAAGTATATATATATTTTTTCTTATGTTCGCACATAACTTTTTTCTATCGCAAAAATCGAAAATTTTTATAGGGGAAAATGTGTTCAGAATTCAATTTTACATATCTGTATTCATTTTCGTTTCTCCATATGCAATAGAAATGTGAGCAGTAAAAATTGAAAAATTCAGTAAATTAGGTAAAATACAGGGTAGTAGATCCCCTTAAGGAAGGCATTGAGTTTTGGGAACGGGTTGTTTGGTCCAATGAAAGCAAAACATGAATTTTTGACGAGAACGAAGCCTATATTTAAATCGAAAGAGGAAAAATCTATTATCCCAAAAGCATCATCCCTACCGTTAAACATAAAGGAGGCAGCATTTTGACGTGGGGCAGTTTCATCGTCCACGGTGTAAGGAAACTGCTTGTTCGACTTACTGGCTGATATCAGAGTAAAAATGACTTCCGAGTGATAAAATTTTACTTCTACGCCAACGGGTAGTGGACTCTTTAGTATCAGACCATGGTTACTAACTTAAGGTGAAATTAACAAAAGAATCGTTCCCATCTAAGGAAAAGTGTCTTTCCAAGGTCTTGCTAATTGCTCAACTTCATCCCATGGAAAGTTTGCTAGGAAAATAATCAAAACGGCTGAACACAAAGTTTGTTCAAAAAACCTAGCTAATATGAGGACCATCTGCATGCAAGAATGAAATAAGATGCCACAAACGAAGTATCATAAGTTGATTTCTAGTTTGAAATGTCTTCTTCCTGTCATTACAAATAAAGATCAAGCCACCAAATACAAGAGTCTGGTTTTTAGTTTCGGCCATATACTTGTCTCATGCATTTCTTTGCATAATTGATTTCACGGTGTCAACAAAATTTATTTTATTATGCTTTAAACATTCTGGTAAACATATGTGTTCTCTGAGCGACTTTAACTTTTTCTCCAAGCCAGAGCTCAAAACTTCCGAATTACATCAGAAATAGTGGCGGTGATATGCATTTGAAAATGCTAAATATGATGAAGAGGCTCGGACGTCTTGCGAGTACAATATTGCTTTTTCGCAAGATTGTGAATTTTTATTCCGAGGAGAATGGATTTAAATATCTATTCAGGATTTAAATATCTATTAAGGATTTAAATCTCTATTTAAGTATGTTCAGTTGCACGGGTATTCCTTCGTAACATCGCTTTACAATCGTCAAATACAATAATCGTACTTCTCTATTTTTCTACAATTTTCTCTTGCTTCTTAATTCTCTAATGTGAAGGAAGATTTGCAATCCCTTCTAAGAAGAGTGATCTCTGTTCAAGTGGGAAGTAAATGGCTTGGGTAACCAAGGGGAGGAAGCTTTTCGAAAGATAGTTACCGACGACCCCATTAAATGGTTGTCACGTTTCTTGTATGGGATCTAGATCTATGAAATGTGACATACGTATATATTTTTAAAATAAATACAGGCGTATGTACAGACTTTTTCCTTTTTCCGAAATAATTACGGAAATAATCTGGAAAATTGGAAAAAATAGAGTATTTCCACTGGCTATCTTCTCCAAAAGTTATTGTTGTAGAGCAACGATTTAGAAACCATTGAATGCGCAAAAAGTTGCTGCATTGATGAACGTAGGTTGATCGTTGAACTCGCAATAGTTTATTTTTCGTAAAATTTTAATCATTTTTTTCAAAAAGTCGTGTATTTTTCCGTAGTTTTATCAGTGTCTCTAAAAAATTGCTATGAATTATAAACTGAACCCACGTCCAGCTATGCAGTAACTCTCTGCGCATTCAATGGAACCTAAATCATTGCTTTACAATAGTAACTTTCAGAGGAGATAGCTTTTGAAAATACCCTATTTTTTCATTTTTGAATGTTCAGGAAGCGCCTTTTTCTACCGAGAAAGTTTATTATTTGCAAGCTATATTTCTTGGAAACATAGACGCGGTTGACGTTCTGAAAGCTATCTAAACATATGAAAATCTTTTCTTGCAAGTTTTCTGTTTTCCCTTGAAGGAACCGGCACTACAAGAGGTATCGCAGAGACGTATCATAGATACGTATATAACATTGCCCCTTAAGCCCGGGCCAGACCTTGCACTACGACAATGCGTCTGGTCGTCGTTGCGGTGTCGCAAAACAACCTCTGCTGACCAGACTGGCTTGTGGAGATCACGCAGTGCAGCTGCAGTCAGTTGCCAATGAAGACTGAGAGGGAGAGGATGTATAACAATAATGCGCTGTGCGAAGCAGCTTCGCTTCGCGCAATAAATAGCAAAACCTCCAAATAAAAATAGTATGAGATCTGTTAATGCATGCATCATTCCTTACGAATACAATACGTCACACTTAACGTGTTTGTATGATATTTTTTCGTCATCATTATAGAGAAATATGAAATCTTATTGTTGTAATGACTACGAATTGACGTCGCAAGCCATGAACTATTGCTGGTTATAATGAAAATTTTACATAAGATGATACATGCACATTAATAGGCGCCCAATTTCAATATTAGTTGCTCTTCAAAGAGTGTAAGAATTTTTTTCACATATAAATTGTTGATGGTGAAATTAAAGAAACCAACTTCTGTAAATTTCTAGACATTATATTAAATGAACATCTGGCATTCAAAGAGCATACCGCACATATCAGTACTAAATTATCTAAGTCCGTGGGAATCCTAAGTATAAAGTATAAAATGCTATGGATTATAATGACGTAAAGTAAAAAATGTATTGCTTGAGAAGCTCTAAAAAAAATTTATCAAACAATCATTTCACCATATCTACAATATGGGATAGAAGCTTGCAACGAAACTGATAAAAAATAACAATCTATTCTTTGGGCTGCAAAAAAAAAACCATTCAAGCAGTAATAAAATTAGAATTTAATGCTCACACAAAAGATTCATTCAAATGCTTAAAAATATTTTAGTTTTTTGATCTCTACAAACTCTCCCTTTGTAATTTAATGTATAAAACACCAACTGGTGATGGCGACAGAAAACTCCAATAATTATTAACTGCCGAAACTGGCAATAATGATCATTTAATACGAAACAGATGTAACTTCATACTTCCTTATTATTCAAAATTTCGGTCACAACACAGTATCCTCTTCATTGGAACTAAGAATTGGAATGCAATCCCTGCTTAAATCAGTGGAAAAAACTCCTTATAAAGCTTTCAAAACAAACAAGATCAGTCTTGCATGCCCCTAGGTCAAGTAAATTAGATTAAACATTACTGTACTCTTGAAAAATAGCTGTGATGATAGGATACCCTATTAGTCGCTGAACTTACTCGGGCCCACAAATGGCTCTATTCGAATATGTTCATTGTACTAGACTAACGATAAAATCTATTGCTGTATCACTTGTGGTAAATAATTTGTTGAACCGGAATGTTCAAAACAGAACAGAATTGTTCAAAAAAACAGAACAGAACAGAATTGTTCAAAAAAATACCGGTTTATTCATGAAATGCTTTCAGTCAGCAAAAAATTTCCAATTCAATTGTATTGATTCCCAGCCTCCCAAGTTTTATGCCTCCATAATATCTTAAGTCCGCAGCAAGGAAGCTTATGTTTAAGAATTTCGTAGCTGCCTGAATGCATTCAATTTTCATAAGTAATTTAACTCATATATTGAAATATTTATGAATCGTTCTTTGGTTGTCTGGAATCCTAAGCAGAAATACTTAGTGAAGGCATTCAGCTCGATATTTTGGCCCAGGAATAGGAAATCTGTTCGTTTGAAAGCATCATTTTTTCCCCTTGAATGCGTGAACTTCAATGCATACACAAGTGAAGAAAATCCTACTACTCGTTATGATACTTTACATGTAGAACGTGCGATCTTTCCATCGATGGTAAACTACTCTATTATCATATGTGAGACAAAAAAAGTCATCTTATTCACGTTCTTAGGATTTACATTTAGCTGGTTTTGCCATTCGCTCGCAGTTACCCTCCTCAATTATTTTACTATGGCGGAAAGAATCCGTTTTCTATCGCGGAAATTCTGTGTGTTCTGATTCAGTGGCTGCTGAGCTGAGCACAACCTTACTCAATGCCTTCTGATCTCACACTGACTGACTCGGTGCGCCGTGCACCTGCGACGGCGATCGGACAAGGCTCAACTTCCCGCTCATGATGAAAAACGCTACTCTCTAGCGATTAGAGAGCCCTCGGCAACGCGTCGAAGCGGCATCAACTGCGAGAAGTTGCAAGGTCTGGCCCGGGCTTTACACACCTTGCAACACGTCACTGCAACTCGTCGCCGTAGTGGCGTCGCAGAACAGAGAACAGCCGCTGCTGTACACACCAGCATGTGGACGAGCACACTGTTGCAACCGCAGTTAGTCGCCAATAAGCTTTGAGGGAGTGAGCATATCTGACGACAGTCTGCTTTGAGAAGTGGCTGCGCTCTGGAGTGCGGAGCGCTCCATCGACGCTACATCCATACTCAATGCCTGCTAGAATCACACTAACTCCGAGCGCCTGCAACAGCAATAAGACCAAATAACAGCAGTTACTGCGATACCACGGTGTGCCATAATGTATTCTTCATTATGTCGCAATGTATTTTTAACAAAGCAAATCTCACTCAGTTTTTATGATAAATTGATTAATTCGAGCAATTATCAAGTGCTTCATTTTATCAATTAAATAAAAATCATTCTTGTGCTGAAGCGTTTTGTAAGTTGCCTTTTATGCATATTTACGCCAAATGAATTCGATTACCATAGTCACTTCCCTCTCGTTTAATATATTACTATTTTGGTCGCAAACTGTAAAATAAAGGAACCTCTATGCTCTCATTAGTGACACAGCTTGACGCCAACACACCAAGTAATACATAAATGTTTTTGATTTCATCACAAATATTGCACCTTTTTCGTTCGAGTTGTGAAATTGTGTACAGCCTCTGTACACACCTCTTCCCCTATCACATATGTCATACAACTATAATGCTTCATCAATACCGAATTCTTTTCAGTTGCGCTGGCGATAATGAGATAGTTTTTAAATGAATATATATGCTAGGGGCCACATTATTAAATACTACAAAGTTGATTAACTTTCTGTTTTTACGTGACTACTTTAATATATTAGACGAAATTCAATGTCATTTTCAAAACTTCCTAAATAGGTAATGAGAAATATATTTTTAATTAAAGACAATTCATGTAGTCATTTTATTTTTTTTTTAATCCTATTGATCGTAATTTTCATTATTTATTATAAGTTAGTTACGATTGCTTTATTATTGAGCCAACCAGTAAACAAATGCATCTAAGAAACATATGAAAGAAAAAAAATTTCGAAAGCATTATTGCGCACTATGAGTATTAATGAATTTTAGCATTTGGTACATTTATAGATACTAGTAGGACCCGTGGAAACTCCACGGACAATCCCACAGTTAAGCTAGGTGGACCCGATCATCATTGGCTTACCAATTCCAACCTAACCTATTCTAACCAAACCCATCCAAACATATTCTAACCTATCCAATCCAAACCGTTCCTGATAATATGTCAAACATAAAAAACCGTGAACCCATGATAAAAATTCCGTCAACATCACCTAACCCATCTTAACCTACCCTAACCTAACATATCTTACCCTAACTTAAACCAATGTCATCATTCAGCTAGGTGGACCCGTTCGGTCAACATTCAGCATTCAAAATTCGGTCAACATTCAACATTACCCTACCAATTCTAACATGACATATTCTAACCTAACCTACTCTTATCTAACATATTCCAACCAATTCTACCCAAACCTATAGTAATCAAACCGATCTTGATGATGTCAAATAAAAAAACGCGGACCCGTGAAAAAATTCCATCAACATCATCTAACCCATGCTACTTAAACCTAACATATCCTAACCGAACCCATACCCATAGTTCATCAAAAATAAAAAACCGTATCCCGTGAAAAAATTCAGTCAACATTACCTAACCTATCGTAACCTAACATGTCTTTAACCTATCCTAACCTGATACATCTTCAACCTATCCTAACCTAACAAATCTTTCACCTATCCTAACCTAACATATCTTTAACCTATCTTAACCTAACATATTTTAACCTATCCTAACCAAACTTTAACCATTGTCATTGCTAAGCTAGGTAGACTCGAGAAAAAATTCGGTCAAAAATTCTAACCAAACCTATCCTATGCTAACGGAAGCATTCCTGATAATTTGTCAAACATAAAAAACCGTTGACCCGTGAATAAATGTCGTCAGCATCACGTAACCTATGCTAACTATCCTAACCTAACCTATCCTGACCTAACAAATCCTTTCCTAACCTAACCTATCCTAACTTCACCTATCCTAACTCAACTTAACCAATATCATTTTTAAGCTAGGTGGATCCGTGAAAAAATTCGGTAGACATTACCCAAGAGATTGTAACATAACATACTCTAACCTAACCCTTGCTAACCTAACATATACCAACCTATCCTGTCCATTCTGCTTGCTACCTTATAAATAGTTTCTTCGTAGACACTATACAGCGAGTCACGGCGCCTTCATAATAATGAGCAGAAACCCGTGTGGATTTCACGGGTTCAATAATTAACTCACTTCCAAGCATACAAGGTTCAAGTGTGAAGAAAATGCATTTTATTGGCATTCATTGATATGGAACGATTCCTGAAATAATTACTAGAATTTTAAGTCAAATTTCATATGCAATGCAAAGTTTAAAAAATGAAAGAAAAACAAAAAAATAAAATAAAATGAATGAATCGAAAAAATTAAAATAAATTATAAAATTGAAATAAATAAAAAATTGATATAAAACATAAATAAAAAATTAGGCAAATAAATAAATAAGAAGATTGAAAGTATAAATCAACAAGAAAATAAAAAAATAAACGAACTATAATAAATAAGAAAAAACGAAAAAAAAGAAAAGAAAATGAAAAGGTTGAAAAAATGAATACATTTAAAAATTTGAAAAAAAATTGGAAAAAATGCAAAATTTAAATAAAATAAATGAAAAAATTGAAAAAGTGAAAACAAAAAAATTATAACAAAATAAAAAATGAACAAACTGAAATAAAAAATGTAAAAAAATTCATGAATAAAAAAGTTAACAAATTGAAAAAATTAACAAATTAAAAAAATCAACATATTGAGAAAAATTTACATATTAAAAAAATCAACGAATTAAACAAAGTTCCCAAATTAAATGAATTCACAAATAACAAAATTAACAAATGAAAAAAATTGAAAAATGCAGAAGTACAAACAAATTAACAAATAAAAACTTTTTAAAAAAATTGTAAAAAAAAAATTAAAAACATGAAAAAAATAATAATTATCCTACCCTAACCTAATTTAACCTGTCCTACCTATCCTATCATGATAAAATGTCAAACGGATCAATGCATGTAACCTAACCCAACCTAATCAACCTGCATATCCTATCCAGCCTATTGTATGTAGAGCGTTTCCCACGAACTTAGTTTTAAGCGTATTAATATATAGATATTATTGATAAATTCCTTTTCCTTTTTACTCATTTTTAATTTCCCTCATCTTTCTCCTTCGCTGGTAGACGCACGAATTCAAAACCATCCGGCAATTTAACTCCCTCCATATTGCATATAAGCTCGCTCTGCGCAAGGCTATTTCCAAATTACGACCAACACTGTTTTCTAAATTCTAAGCAAGACATAACCTAACTACATTGCGACACCTGGTAACTCATTGTAGTTAGACGATACAGCGACTTTTGGCAATGAGGTAAATTCTGCACCAGTGCACATCACGCACCCTACACGCACACGGACGCTGCAACACACGTTGATGAAAATGTGCGAAGTTGACGTGGGTGCGTATGGGGCTGTCACTGCTCCAGGAGCGCACGCTGCGGCGTCCTCCTCGACGCGCTCCTCCCCTTCCCCCTTCGTTTCCCTCTCTCACAGAACAAAGAATATTATGTGGCTTTGCTAGATTATAAACTAAGGAGTCCTGTGTCGAATAGACTAACAAAACAAAATCCAGATATTTCTGGTTCATGTCTAATGTGAATTATCTGGCGCCAGCAGCTGCATTCGAATCCACTCCCCTTCCTCCCCCCCCCTCGTTTCCCTCTCTTACGAAGCACAGAACGTTCTGAACCTTCGCTTGTTTGTAAACTAAGGACTTCTGTATTGAATCAAGAAATAAAAACCACCCAAAAAATAATTTTCAGGGACGTAGCACATGCACTTACTGGTCGGTGCTGGCTGCTAATTAGATCCACCCCCTCTTCCCAACCCCATTTCCGCCACTTAGGATGCTCAGATCGTTTTTCAAATTTGACAGCTTGTGAAGTAAGCATATCTCTAGCGAATCAAACAATAAAAAGAAAACCAGAAATTTTCCGGATTCTGGGTAGACGTTCCCCTTAAGGTGTTCTAAATAAATTTTAAACACTAAACTTTCAGTATATTATTTCCAATCCCCAATTTTTAGTGTTTTTGGGAATTCAGATCTAATTGTAAGCTGTATAAAAATTCCTTAAGCCCAAGATTAACAAAGAAAAGTGGAATAAGATACCAACTAAATCCTGCGATGCAATTACTGATACAGAAAAAATGGCAATGATTTTGTGCATTTTCTTGAGTTGTACGAATACATTTCTGTCCATCAATTAAAAGAAATATCATATATTTACTGAAACTGAAGCTTCTTAGTGATCCACTGATATTGGGTGATACTTCGTTATAAAAAATATTACAGAAAAACAAAACTGAGAGAAAAAAGTATTATTCTATAGTGTAACTAGTGTGTTCAAATTACTGTTATTTTTTAAGACGATGATTGATTGATATGAAGGGTGTACATCGTCAATTTTCTTAACCAGGGACACTAAATGCAGTAAGTTTGTAGTTTGGAATGCTGTATCATTTTATTTTTCATGATCAAGACAAGATGCCACTTTCGTGCTAGAGTGCGTTCTCACTTGAGAAAAGTGAGATTTCCTTGCCCCGTCAACCAATGCTGAGTCAGTTTCAAGGCCAGGAGCTGGCAGGAAGGGAAGAAAGTTCTAGAAGACGAGATTCAAGCCTTCGAGTTCTGGTCTGTCTTCATTGACTCTTCACAGCTTTCTGTGAAAGAGTTTACAACGAGTTTTTGCTACTGCTCCAAAAAGTTGGAAACTATTGTAAATTATTGTTATGGTAATTGAAAAATTGCATCATGAATTACTACTTTGAATTACTCTTGTTCGACTACTTTGAAACGAGATCCCAATGAAAGATGTAGAACGGTAGAACCTAGAACAAGTTAATCAAGTCTCACACATACGTCAACTTTTCCATGTATAATCATAGCTATGACACATGCTTTATTATTATAAATTTTTTAATTTCATATTATTCTTTTTTCAGTCGAAGATAGTCCATCAAGATCCATGGAATTCCATGCTGCAGTATACAGCGATGAAATACAAATTAACAGAAGAGTGCGTTTCCTCCCTATAAAGGCAAACCAACCATCCATTCTGCCAAACACGTCTGAACCGTCGACACTAACCACAACAGTTACATATGGGCTAGAAGAGACAGCACTCGACGCCTCGACGGAGCAATTAATCACAAACAAATCAGAAATATCGTCTAACACATTCCCCTGGTACGAAAGAGCCACTTTGACCTCACATCCGTACAATAACTTAACTATTATTTCTTCAGGAGGCCCAATATTATCATCGGACCAACAAAGTAATTATTCAAGCACAACTCTAACCATTCTGCGAGACACGGTGACATCAAACGTTTCAACACGTCCTGGGTCTATAATGAATGAAATTTTGAAAAAGTCGAATTTGAAATTCCACAGGATATAGAAAAGATATCCATATAATTTTACTCACGCTGCCTACGCAGACGACTTCTTTTGATACCATCTTCAGCGATCCAATTTTCTTTCGTGGCATACCTGTCCCCGTGACCACACCTGACAACGGTACTGGTTCACCTCTGTTCACCCAACCTAGCTGTGTCTTTTCCATCGCATTCACTTCAGCCTGAAAATAATATTAGTTTTTTTCGTTAGTTTTCACCGATCATTTAAAGTGCCCCATTTGAACCTAAATAACTTTGTAAATATTGTTGAGATCCATGAAGCTACTACTACAAGCAATGGTGTCTGGCGCTCCATCTTGAATCCTGAAAACCACGAAACCTACTTCGGAGCTCCATCATGTGAAGGAAAGATACTCGAGCAGAAACAACTTTCACGGCAACGGACAAGTTTTATAATATTTTATAAATGACTAGATATAAAGTTTGTGCAACAAAAATATGTATACACGAGATCAGGTACAGTAACAGTATTGCACACTATAGATGTTCATTGGACAAGCGATAGGGGCGAAATGACCGGACGTTCAGTTGCCTCGGACTTCTAAGCTGCGGTTTTAGTAAATAATTTTAGAGCAAAAAAGTCATTCGTGTTTTCGTTGAGAACAGGTTTAAGTTTATGGATGTGTCACGCTTCTAAAATTTGAATGTGCTCATTTTTTAGTTACGTTATATAAGGCTTTAGTGTTAGGGTATAGATCTTCATTTGATGGTTTGCAAATGTGGTCAATGCGGAAATGGTTGAAAATGGAACCTTGGTATTTATGGGCGGTTATAATCTTTGCCTCAGGGTCATCCTGGTCACTTTGCCTACTAAGCCGTTATTGTACTGTAGATACGTGGATGATACTTTCATTGACGCAGATGGCCTGGCGCCGTTGGAGATGTTAAGGAATTTGATGTCAGATAAATCGGTGTTGAATTTTACGTTTGAGTTGGGCGTGCACGGTAAGCTGCCATTTTTAGATGTTTTGATTGAAGCGTCTCATGGTACTTTTCAGAGATCAGTTTACGTCAAGCAATCTCATGCAGGTGAAACTATAAATTATGATTGTGATGCTCCCCAAATGTACAAAGAGGGTGTTATACATACTTTAATAAATAGAGCTTATAAGGTGTGTAGCAGCTGGTCAAGTTTTCATTCAGAAATGCCTCGGATTAAGCGGTTGCTGGTTAACAACAATTTTCCTAATACTCTCATTGATAGAACTATTGGTAATATCTTAAACCGAACCTTGAGCAATAAAAATTATCCTGAACTGAATTCTCGCAATGTTAGTTTTTTTTATGAAAACTAAATGCAGAAGAATTACAAAACTGATGAACGAGTCTTTTAGAACATTGTTAAATCTCTTGTCAACCCCACAAATCCGGATACGTCAATTAAAGTCTGTGTACATTATAAAAACCGCAAAATTATTTACCTCTTAGTGAAAAATAATATGTTTGCATCCAGGGTTATTGATCTGGACAGAGCCAATGTAATTTACCAATTTAAGTATGACAGAAGAGAATGTAAGTCTCTTAATAAATGTTACATTGGCTTGACCAGGATGACCCTGAGGCAAAGATTATAACCGCCCATAAATACCAAGGTTCTATTTTCAACTATTTCAACATGCAACACAGTTGCAAACCATCAAATGAAGATCTAGACCCTAACACAAAAGCCTTACATAGCGTAACTAAAAAAGAGCACATTCAAATTTTAGAAGCGTTACACATCCATAAACTTAAACCTGTCCTCAACGAAAACACGAATGACTTTTTTGCTCTAAAATTATTTACTAAAACCGCAGCTTAGAAGTCCGAGGCAACTGAACGTCTGGTCATTTCGCTGAACATCTATAAAGTGTGCAATACTACTGTACCTGATCTCGTGTATACATACTTTTGTTGTACAAACTTTACATCTAGTCGTTTATAAAATATTTTTGTGCTGTGATTTGAACTTCCATAATAGTCTCATATAGCTTAAGAATTAGATTTGCATTTTACCAATGTGACTGATCAATTTTTCTGTATATTTTCCGCCTGAAGATGATGTTTGAACATCGAAACGTTGCGTTTTATAGACTTCATAGGTAGTACATTTTGACTATTGACAGTGTTTTAATAAAGAAATGTTGAGAGAATTTCTTCGTAATTTATACTGTGATGAACTTCAACTGTTTCGTAAAGTTGAGAAATTAGAAAATAAACTAAACCATATTGTAGAAATGAATAACTATTTGCACAAAGTTAAACGTATTTGATTCTTGGTTATTGCTCGCTTCTATAGAAGCTATTTGAAGATTGAGGTTCTGGAATTGATAAAAATCTGTTTTTGCTCTCATCGTGTTCCTCTTCTCCAATCATGCGTGACTACATGTTACGATTTTTCCAGTGATGTCCTTCACTTAAATTTTAAAATTGTTCACTCTCACATGGTTATATAATCTGAATTCATTGTTGTGCTCAATCTGGGCATTTGTTAATGATTTCAGTAATAAACAACTGTTACTTTCTGGTCTTTGAAATATTTACAGGATTTTCATGATTTCCGAAATCGGTATCAGTTTTTCCTGGTAATTTTAAAAGTTCCCTCTTACTTCAAACGTGTGGGAATGAAACATCGCTTCAACGAAACTTGAAATTTTCTCTCAAAGAACACAAAAATTTCATCGTGGGAGTGTACGAAGTTTTACAAGTTCTTACTACTATAACCTTGCGCATATTTCTTGCTTTAAATCTTAGTCACTCATGGAAACTAATTGTTCATCTTGTTTTAAACCACTGGCCAATTCAATAAATACAATGAAGAAAACATCTTCAGTCAGGAATATGCAAACTTGAGCTTATCTCCTTACTATATAAAGCAGGATATTGCGTCCTCGACTTGTGAGGGAATCCGTTCTCGAGATGAATTGTTAGTGTACGTGAGAACAGAATAAGTACGTACCCAAACATCAAAGTCACTAACCTATGCCAATGCAGAGTGTACATCAACGGAATAATTTATGACTTAAAAAATGCTTTCATGACGTGAAAACATAGGTGCTGATGTGTTTTTTCATTTCATCTCTCCCCTCACCACCTGTCCTCAGCAGGCCCGAGACCTAAGACTAGATTATTTGGTAACGAATGCGAGTAACATGTTGATCGAAAACAGACATTGTTAGAAGAAATCATTAGGTTATTATCGAAACTATGCATGAATTATCTTAGTCAATTATCGATAATTGAATTAAAGTCACAGTCATGGATACGTTCAATCCAAGGTGAAGGTGCTGAATAGACCTTGCTTTACTCTCGTAGTTGATACGTGGATTCACCTTTGTTGAAGACTTTATAGTTCTTACTACTCAGTTACACAAAATATGAAACTATAAAACTATGAAAGTGTACGGAAACTCAGTTTCCGTACACTTCATCATCTGTACGGAAACATCTGTACATCTGTACGGAAACTCGGTTTCCGTACGCTTCCACCTAATGGATATATATAAGTGGTTTGCTTTCTGTATATTCGAATTATAAATAAAAGTGCCAAGATACACGTCTTAAATCTCATTATTTATTTAGGAAAGTCATTGAATAAAAAATTTCTGAACGTTTCGACCTCCAGGGTCATTATCAACCTGAAAACAAGTAGAAAAAACTAGTCAAAATAATGACTTGGTTGATAATGACCCTGGAGGTCGAAACGTTCAGAAATTTTTTATTCAATGACTTTCCTAAATAAATAATGAGATTTAAGACGTGTATCTTGGCACTTTTATTTATAACTTCCACCTAATTGACTATGTTACCTCTCGTTAAAAAACATGAGAAAAATGCAATGATATACGTGCAGTTCTAAATGGGAACTTTCTTACTCAGCAGCGCTTGCTGATATAGACTCCAACGGCAAGATTTTTAAAGTTTTTACGATTTAATCTTTTCAGGCAAGCCTGAATTTTTAAAACAGAACCAAAAGCGAATCGATCATGCTTTGCTGTGGCGTGTGTAAGGCTTCTAACAGTGGCAGCGCACAGCTGCTCACGAACACAACCTTTACCCCAAGTAATCATGGTGAAGTATGTGTCAAGTTACACACCTGCTGCCGAAACAGCACTTAAAAATGGAGGGAATAAACACAATTGAATGTACTCTCACAACTGAAGGTTGAGCTCTATAGCACTAACAAAAATTGTCTCTGACCGATTGTCACTTGTCTTCTCCTGCAGTAAGCAAACTTTGAGAAGAAAAATGATCTGTATTTAGAATAACGCAGAAAAAAAATTCCGAAGGACAGCAGGCAGTAAGAAAAAGATTTTCTCATGATTTCTTTCAGTCCTTCCTGTTGAAATAATAGTTTCAATTTTTCACAATGGGACTATGTACTAAAATTCGGAGATGAAACATAGATATCAGTTTTAGTTCAATGCCGAAGTACTGCTATACCTCATACTTCTGCTGATGCATGTTTTTAAATTAAAAGCCCATAAACACTGTTCAAATACTTGACTGAAGGAAAAATTATATTAATGCTATTTGGAACTGAAAATTCCTACGCGTCGTTTAGCGTATTACCTTATTTAATGTTTTCTTTTTAGTCTGCATTCTTGGAACATTTCCTGTTCAAGTATAACAACAATATTAAAAGTCCCTAAGGGGCTCAAAAAGATTGTTGCAATTTGCATTTTTGCCAACTGTGTATAATAAATGGCATTTCATTGGAAGGCATATTTGTTTATATAAAACTGTATATGGCAACACTCTAGAAGTGTTTACGATTGAAGACCATTTTTAGTGCACGTAAAAATTTCAATTTTTATTTACATAAGTGAAACAAAGACCCGTGGAAAGGACAGCCGGTATTTGATGAAGAACGCACCATTGGGATTTAAAAAGGGAAAATCAACTCTAGACATCTGTACAGTAATCAGTATCAATTTCAGAATGATGCAGATAAACATAGCACGCTGAAAACGAGATGGTAAACCTGGGTTATCTCGTGGAAATTGTGAGAGGCCAAACATTCTGGATGACAGAGGCAGACGCTCATCGAAAAGATTAGTGAAGAAAAACCTCGGCGTTCATCAACGCAAAGGATAACTAGCAAGTTTTGTGATAGTCCAAAATCAATTTGTCGAAGTACTATGCGTCGAGAGGTAAAGAAAATGATTTTAGACCTATGCAAAATGGCCAAGATGCCATTAAACGCGAAAAAACCGTTTGGTCTTTGCTGGAGAGCCCTGAGATCAGACTTGATTATTGAAATCCTGTGATGTGGCCCGCTGAGTCCAAATTCATCTTTTTCATCATTGGACGTGTTACGCTATGGCGACAACCGCATAGAGCTATGTATCTACCTTGTATCGTCCAACTGTTTGTGCCTCTGGAAGCAGTGTAATGCATTCGGGCTGTTTTCGCTGGGATGTACATGAATCTACCGTTTTCGTATAATGAAATTTCCTTCCAGGAAAAATGACGAGTACTTTCTGATCACGCTCATCGATCCATCCATAAGTTCAATTTTAGTTCAAAAACTACACGATCTTTTAGGACGACAATGCTAGCATCCACAGAGTGATAAATATTCAAGATTGTTTTATCCCGAATGTGGAAACATTTGAGTACATGGATTAACCTCCATAATTTGCTGATTTAAACATCATTGCAAATTTATGGGATGACTAAAAAATCCATACCGCTCACCTGAACCATCGTTAATTGCTCATTTTCTTTAGGACCAAATCTTCAAAAAAGCTTCATGTATTTTTTTCAAATTTCGGTGAAAATCACTAATCTTGTTAGAGAGGTTGCAATTCTACAAATTTACACCTTCCGGTTTCTTCATCTATTATTTTGTACGAAACTCGATCGAGGAAGTCAACCTATTAAAGATGATTTTGAAATTATTAAATTAATAACTTAATTAATTAAATTATTAATTATATTATCTCTGAAATTTGAATCACTCTGATACTCAATACTCAAAGTTCCGTCAATGCAAACGAAATTTTTAGAGGGTAGTAGAAATTACTCCCGGTTCTGAATTATAACTCTTACATCATTATACTCGTACTTGTGATACAAATCAGTTCCAGTTTTCAATTCGTCGTCATGAGTCTGAAGCTTATGAACTGATTCAATAATTTTAAGAATTTACATTTACTTCTTCAGAAGACATTCGATTGTAGTAGCTTGGTTTCTACTGACATTATAATTATTGCATGCAACCCCAGACAAAAATCCGCCTATTGTACTATGAGATTGTGGTTTTGAAAATATTATTAATGTGAATTTACTAGACGCTTTCTGAAACGATAGATGTTCCATTTCTCTATCCATTGCGTTTCCTTATTTCTTTCCCGTCTTCATTTTCCACTTTATTCAAGTTGGCTTTTTGTTTCATCTAGCACACTTCTTAAACGTGCTCCTTTCTTCAATGTCATCCATCAATCCTTATAACGTAGACCTTTTTCTGTCGCCCTCATCTGTATTTTCTATTATCTTCCACTCAACTGTTTCCGTTTCAGCCTCCTTCAGCAGCACCCACTACAGGTCAGTAGCACCCACTGTTGCACTGGCTCAGAAAGCAAGAAACAAACACATTAAATTATCGTCAGGTGAGTGCACAGAATTTTTTTTCTTTTCTTCAAGAACCCCAAAACGACGAAGTGGATCCTTCAGTCATTCACCCAGATAAAGAGGAGCAAATTGCATCAACAGTATTGAACGGAACTAGAGAAATCGGACAAATGTTTGACTTTACAGAAGTGGAACATGCTGTAACTGACATCGCTGGTTACCTTGTCAAGAAAACTGGCACTAACAACAACTTTAAAAACTTTTAAACTAACTGCAGTGTATGTTTCATTTCTAGGGTAAAACATAGAACTTTTTCCTTGTGTTTTCAAAGAGTATGGTCAAACAATTGATCCATGCTGGGTGATGGAGAATTGCAGCAGATCTTGAGTTGAAACTGTTTTTTGGTCTGAAATAGTTTCTGTAATTGTTAGCTTAATCTACAATCTAGTGCAAAACTTTCCTGGAGAGGAATCACAGTAGCTTTCATGAACGAGACACCTATTGCTCTCAAAAGTCAACAGCCCACACGGCATCGCATATGGTAACAGTATCGTGGTACGGTATCGCCAGCAGAAGACTTCAGTCAATTTAACACGCTATCATTATTGGAATAATACTCGAAAGAGAAACTTGACCAAATAATGCGCAACTAATAGTTTACCTTTGAAGAAACTTGTTTCTTTCAATGTTTCATTTCAAGTCTCATCACATTTAGTCTACTTTTCTGATAGCCTGAAATGCATTTAATCTTGAAAAAATGTTTTAATTAATCTGTGCGTCTGTTGTGCGGTCTGGGATTTAACTTATTTGCTGTGTTTCTCACTCATCTCTTCAAGTTCCCCTTTAATTTCAGACTTCAATGCATACATGTCACGATAATGTATTCGATCTTCGTTACGATGCAGTTCAGAACAATAGCCTCCATCTACAGGCAGCCACTATAGACCAGCAAAACTAGTTCTCTGCATCACAGAAGTAGCGAGAGATTACGTACCAATTGATAAGAATCTAAGGAGCAAAATTTAATCATTTCCACCGTATCGTTGGTTTCTGGTGAAAATATTCTGGCAAGGTTGTGTCAAATTTGAGTTGGACAGTGATTTTTTTTTCTGTAGACCGAGTATATATATGAAAAACTTTATTGCACCATTATTACTTCTGATTAGAGAGAGAACGGGCATACACTTAATTTTTGATCGCTCGCGCTCAATATCACAGAAGTTTTAATGGAAATTATACGAACCAACACTTAAACCTCTACCAAATTCCCTTAAAACTGTCATCATCTTTCGACCATTCGTACGACGTTAATGCTGATGTGGTTACAATAATTGTAGGAATAAACTTAGCGATGTATGTAGGAAGTATAGCTCGGAGTCCAAAGCAGCATAGATCCTAGATTTAGCTACGAAGCAATGGTATCATGCGACCGGTGACAACAATGTCAGCTTCAAAAATATGAAAAGAAAATGAAATTGAGGCTTCGTATAATTTCCGTAGAATTTTTTTGTAATTATGAGCATGACCGATAAAATAAGATTCAACCTTCAACTAACTGCTAGCAGGCCATCTACAAAACTGACAGATTGTAGTTCTTTCTTCCTTGCTTGATCTGATTCTTCAATGTTCCCTAAAGAGTTCGAGTCGAGTTGAGGTCCAACGCTTGATTTGGTCCCTGCTTCAATAGAAATCTTGTCGCACTGCAATGGTCACCACGACACGCATGCCGGTCGAGAGTGTGACGCGGCATCTAGAGACAACTTAGCAAGAGTTGCTGTAGCTGAGATTTTTTCGCCCATATCTGTAATTTTTCCTGACGATGCTGAGATCACCAGAAGTACAATTAAATTGACGCCAATGTTGGGATAGTTTTCACTAACTATGTACACTGAGAAAATATGAGAGTGAAAATGTCTTTCACGTTTTAATTTTTTTAGGGGTATATTTTATTCTTCACAAATTATGCAATATTTATTGACGTGGAAAATATGGTAAGGACATAAATTACACTCATACAAGATGGTTCAACAAAGATTTATTTCGCAGAAACCTCGGTTAATTAATGAAAATTAACACACACATCTATTAAAAGAATTAAGCTGTCAAGTACACTCCTGATCAAAAGTTTAAGACTACTTGAAAATTTAGAAAAATGCCAACTTTTCAGTGATAAATAATAAAGTGCATCCAACTAGGGATCGGTAATTACTAAACGTAAAAAGTGAGAAAGACAAAAAATAGCAATTGTAACAATTTATTACGAAATTGACACTTTTAATGAATAATAACTTTTTCAGTTGATCAATATGATAAGACCACATACAAAAATCATAGGAAATCTTTCTTCAACGACGTTGAGGTGAGCAAACATTGAACTTAGTAATGAGTACTGCCTCCATTCTTGTTAATAACCTCAAAAATTCTTCGTGGCATACTAGAACCAAGGGTTTCCTCAAGGGCTCGAGGAATGTTGTCCCAGCTCCTGAAGACGGCAGCACGAAGTTTGTTTACTGACGCAAATTGTTTACCATTTCCGTAAACATCTCTCGCCGTCCACCCCTAAACGTTTTCTATTGGGTTTGAGTCCGGCGAACATGCTGGATGACGCAAAACAGTGACCCCATTTTCTTGAAAGAAAGTCGTAGTCTGGCGGGCGGTGTGGACTGCTGCATTATTCGCTGAAAAATCCATCCATCACCATACAGACAAGGACCCTCTGCTGACAAAGATGATCTTTGCTTCATTCCGACGTAACCAGCCGCTGTTTGACGACCCTGCGCCTCCTGAAGCTCCATGGTTCCTCTGTAGGAAAATGCGCCCCATACCATAACGGAGCCTCCACCACTATGGCGCGTGGAAAACATTTCAGGAGGGATTTCTTTGTCATGCTAGTACTGTTGGAAGCCATCAGGGCCATCCACATTGAATTTTTTCTCAGAAAACAAAACTTGAGACCACTTCTCAACGTCCCATGTTTGGTGCTCACGAGCAAACTGTAAACGGACCACTTTGTGACGTTGAAGCAATCGAGGACGTTGTAGACGCTTTTTGTTCTTCATGCATCGTTACTGCACTGCAATCAGCATCTGTGAAGGCCTTAATTTGCTTGGAAGACCGTCCTCTGTCTTTACAAACCACCCGTTTTGTTCTTCTGCCCAATGCAGGTGAATTTTTTTTCGATCTACCACTAGATTTTGCTGTTCCATAATTCTCCAGGCCCTTTAGAAAGTTGCCAATAGCAGTTTTACTGCGGTGAATCTCAGCTGCGATTGCGCGTTGCGACAAGCCTTGCTTACGCAGTTCGACAATTCGACCACGTTCAAATTCGAAAAGTTTGCTTGCTTTGGGCATGGTGAAGCCTTTACGCTATCAGTGCCAACCTGTAACTAATCTAAAATGCCGGAAATTAACTTTAATTAAACTTTTTTTACCCTGGTCGTATAATTATGATCAACTGAAAAAGTCATTATTTATTAAAAGTGCTGATTTTTTAATAAATTGTTGCAATTGTTATTTTTTGTCCTACTCACCTTTTACCTTTAGTAATTACCTATCCCTAGTTGAATGCATTTAATTATTTATCACTGAAAAGTTGGTATTTTTCTAAATTTTCAAGTAGTCTTAAACTTTTGATTGGAGTGTAAAATGAATCCCTCCTTTTCATGAAATTAGTGTATTTTCTACTATGATTAATGTGTAGGAGATACATAGTGCAAACCAATGTTCTCTTTCGATTGAACAATAATCTTTTTATCTAATGTAGACGTAAACGCTCTGAATGAGCTGAAAGATGCATGAGTATGAGTACCATGAGTACCAATTTCTGACTCTTCCACAAGAAATTATTCTTCTCAATATCATCAGCAGCAGTGTAGCACTCAAATTGCGAAAGTTCTACATTCGTCAGCTCTTCATTATGCGAGGGCAGAAGATCATGCACGCCTTCGATGCTAACATTTTCAAAGTCAGCTTGTTGAATTAGTTCAACTGTTTTTATGCTGGATTCAATTTTTATTTTTGACAAGTCGCTATATGCGAAGTGGTGCGTTCAAGCCATGATATTTTCCTAACTCCGTTCATTGCAGATGTGGAAACTGATTTTTTGACTAATAACTTGCTACCCAATTGAAAAATAGCGCAGTTGCGCGGGAGATTTTTAGCAGTTTTTCGCAGTGATCGCAGTTTTAAGACGAATTTCAGCAGTTCCCTGCAGACAAAATGGAGGGGAGTCAATCCGAACGGCGTTTTTTGGCAGACCTGAGCAGTAATTGTTTACAGTCGAATTCAAGCAGACATTTCTCCAGCGGCCTGCGTCGTTCGCAGCAGTAAATGACTCGATCGAAAACAGGCAGCAACACACTGCGCTATTTATAGTTTTAAGCAATAATTAAGCCGAACATGTTAAGCAGAATTTGTAGGAATTAGTGAGTGTTCTCACGCGCACTTTCAAATGGAAACTTGAGCACTCCAACGCATGAGCGCTTGAGCACTCCAACACTTGAAAAGAAGAAGAGAAAGAAAAAGAAAAACACTTTATTTCCAATATACGTAGATGATACAAGAACCTCATATTTGGTTTTTAAAATATCTTGACGTAAGAATTCTTATATGCTACAAACACATGAGTATCGTAATACCCATGTCAATAGTCGAAATAAATGATTGAGGGCAATGTATTCCTTATGTGGCTTAATCTAGATGTGATTATAAATGTAATTGCAATAATAAAAGAGAACACAATTTAATTAGCGCTTGAGCACATCTGAGTACGAGCACACGAGTCTCGTGCTACAAACAAGAACATAATCGTGTGCACAAGCAAACACGAACAAGATCAACCCTAAGCAAAGCAGGAGCTCATTGCTCATTGCAGCTTCTGCGCAGGGTTGCAGATTGGTCATATCATGGTCAATTTGCACAAAATTGGCCATTTTTTGAACGCCGATGCTGTGAGAAATTCACTTGACCATTTTTAAAAACACCGCACAATTCAAGAAACAGAATTAAGACCTGCAACATCTCGAGGAGGTGCTTTCGACGGAATATGGTCAAAGTGAGTAAAAAGTCATTAGTATTCTGATTTTTAAATTAAAAAATGTCTAAGTATTTTATTGTGGCCGTTTTGGCCATCGTTTTTCGTAAAATGTGGTCATGAGCTGACGGATTCATCTGGCAACCCTGCTTCTGCGTGACCGCGCCCCAGCAGACAGATAAAATGGGTCCCAAATGAGTGCAACATGGACAGGTAGGATTTTGATGGTTGGTATCTAATCAGAAATGGAAAATAGTTGGTTTTGCAATGGTTTGTCCAGTTTGTGGAGACACGATATTTTCACCATGTGGATTTGTTTCGTGATTTCAAAAATTAAGTTTCCAACGGTTCCGCCACGTATATAGTAGATTGAAAACCCATTCAGCGCCGATATCTGCTAAAATTCCCATCGGTAATTTCCAGATTGATTTGGCTATTGATCGTACAGAACTATGTTTTTCATCATTATTTTTAATAGTGGAATACAAATATCGGCTAATTAAGTTCTTGAAATTTTGCTTGGCACCTGTGTTTTCTAAAATGATATTTTTATTTTATAATTTTTGATATTATTAGTCAATGTAGACTAATTCCAATATATTGATATTGCTATAAATTCAGTCACTTAACCTGTTCTAGACATAGATGACAAAAATCACCTTTATCGTAACGATAGCTTTAAGTAGACCTATTCCTATCATAGAACCCATTTGACATTCATCATTGTCTTGAGGAAGTCACTTCCGTGCAATTTTTCATGTCCTTATACGTTACATAGATGAACGTGACGTGTGTTGTGGTTAAGTCTGATTACATAATCCGACATTAACGTCAATCAACTACATAAATCGCAAAGTATACAGTTTCATTCAACGAAAATAATTCACTTGTGTAAAAACAGTCATTTAAAATTATCAAAATTAACAAAATATATTTATTATTATACGAATAATTTTAACGACTAATCTGTTAGTTTCTCATGCAGTCCTAGAGTCGGACATCTTGTGCGCGATACGTTAAAGTCATGACTCATGAATGATTGGCGGATTTGGCGCCAGTTTGAATTTAGTGACCGTTTGTTGTGGTGTAGTTGCTGTGCTCTTCCTGGTTAGGACATTCATTGCTTATCTATAAACACCAATAGTGAACTTCATCATTTAAATAACTGAAGAAAATGGGTTACCCAATTTTTTGATTGATTAGGGTTGCAACAACTGTACTGTGGATAGGATAACATTCCCTGTGCTTCGATTCAACCAAATTACGCGTAGATGAAACGGTCTTCATACTCCATCACATATCGAGTAGGCATCATTTGTGGTACAACCCGTTGTAATTGAGTTGTTCTTTATGAATTGTTTCATGTAAAGCTATATTCAGTATGCGTCATAGTCGAGTTACCATGCAGTGAAAGGTACTAATAATAGGCATGACAAATCGTTTTCTGAACGATCGAAAACAATGGCGACCTCACGGGATCGGTAAAATTAAAAGCGTGGAAAGCACTGAAGAATTCATTTTTTCAATTATTGATGTTGTGAATACAGTTATTAATATCGTTTATCACGATGGAAAATATTTATAAAAACGATAATTTTCCGACTTGACTAAAATTTTACATGGGGGACAAAAACATCCGTAGTATTTGCTTGAAAAGCTTCTCATTTGAAGTATGTTTTATTGAATGTTGGACAATTTTATATAATGTTTCAATAATTACAAATATGATAGCTTTCTGAGTGATGCAGTGTGATCTCAACGCACATATGTGAGTTATGACTATTTCATTATATGAGACTTCAATATTAATATCTTTTTTCTTATTTCATCAATTGTTTCAAATTTCTTTGATTCCTACAAGTTTTATGACATGATAGCTATATATACTGTACATATGCATTCTTAATTATTGACGATAAATGATATTAATGCTTTTCATCTATTATTCTCTATTTCTAATAGTACTTCTGTTTTCTTTTTTAGTAAGACCAGTTGATTAAGTTAATTCATTAAAATTGCACTAGTGGGCAAACACTACAAAAATAAAAATAATTATTATGCCTTTCATAATAGTGTGAAGGAAAGATGTGCATCCAAGCTAGCAGAAACTTTATGTGGCCGAAATGAAAGAAGTCGAAGTTGCCTCAATAAAAATTATTCACTCTCTGAGTCACTCAAGCAGGCGGCCGACCTTAAAGACCCAGCTCGAAAGGAAATATTGGTGGATCAGCTGTCCCTGATAGGAGGGAATATGCTCTCCAGTACAGTCGCCAGTATAATGCGCCATCTTCTGACAAAACTGTGTCATTGAACTACAGTCTTATAAGGGCTTCTCAAAAAAGCAACCCTTCTGCAGATTGCTTCTCTACAAGTTTGTAATTGGTGAGTACATTGTCTAATTGGTATCACAAGTGTGAATCTGTCAAGGAAGATCACCTGAATCTTTCAGATCTTTAATACTTTTGATCTAGAATACAGAGCCAATGTAAAGTTTTATTTTCAAACAGGTGTGCTTTCATAATTCTTTCATGTTTCAGCTCATCAACTCAACTGGCCTCCTCAAATTGTTTGTTTCTGTGCTCTGATGTATATACCGTAATGAATTGTACATCAATGCATGTAAAGTTACCTTCATTCATTGTTGCGGGTTTATGATGAAATGTTTACGTATATTTTCAACGTGTGATAATAATTTCCATAAGCACTTTAAAATGTCGGTATATCCACTGAATAACCAATGATCTGAGTCTCATATCTTGTAATTTAAAAAAATTATTTACTATAAACAGACCCTCTTTCTTATTATGTAGATGCTGTACAGCAGAGCGTGCACGGTAAATCTTTAACAGTCACTGACATCAACCACTTCATAGCGTTGAGCCTTGTCATTGCAAGAGACCGAGGTAAGGGTCGCTTAGATATAGATTAATATTTACATTATTGTGTTTCATGTACTTGCAACTATATCGAAATTTAGGATATTTTTTGTATCCCATTACATCGTTAACGTGATCTTATAGAGAAAAATGAGAATGAATTTTGTGATTCAGTGCAAAAAATGGCCTAGAAGCAGGCGTTTTCTGTAAGACCTTAAACACAGCGCACGCCAGTGTTTTCTGCGCTTGTATTTTTTTATTCATTTTCATGCGCAAATTTAATGCAAATAAGCCTCGAAACTATATTAAAATTTCTACACTCTTATATTAGCCCAGCAAACATCGCTTACTGATTACTGGTTCAGATTTTTCGATCAGGCAACTACGACAGGACGATGAAAAAATGTTGAACGACAATGTCTACAACATACACAGAAGGTGCTACTTACTCTGCTGCATGGCTGTTCCACAAAAAATGATGTAAATCGTCTGAAACATGAGTTCGATTGAATATTTTACTTTATATAGATATTTACACGCATACACATGTACACATACATATAAATATATATATCTATATGTATATGTGAATTTGTATTATATATTTAGGTTTAGCTTTATCAAACATCATCTGGGGAACTAATCGTGAAGAAAATGCATCATTAGAGTTAAAATTATGACTTAAAATTTCATTTTTTTTATCGTCCGTATTACAGCGTTGTGATTTTTCTTCTAACAGGACGGCTGACCTGGCACACGGGCTGAATGATCTTGGAAATAAAATCAAAGAAACTAAGAAGAAGCGAGTCTTGTAGATAGAAAGGCTGATTTATGAAAACAGTGAGCTGTTGAAAAAACTAAAAACCAGGTCTGTGGATGAACTACCGTCCATCAAAACCACCGATAATGTGCAGGCCTAATATTTGCCGTCTCCTGCTGAAACCGAAGAAGACTTGCTTGCTCAACAGTAGCTGTTCATCCTGCCATAGTAAGTCCATTCTTATACATAGCGCTGTGCGTACATGGCTCATGCATGCTGGCATTCGAAATTTTTTTTTTTTAAACTGTAACAGTAATTCAACTACATATTGAAACAATTTAAATTCTCTCAAATAAACTTTAATTATGTTTTTATTACTATTACTATTTATGGTACGGAGGTACGCAATTTGAGAAATATAAGCTTTTCAAAATTAAACTTGATCTTTTTTAAAATATACTTGACATTTTTAAAATTAAGCTTGGGCTTTTTTAAAGTGACATTGACCTTTTTAAATTGAACTTGAGCTTTTTTAAATTGAACTTGATATTTTTTTAATTAGAGTTAAAAATGTTTAGTATAGACTTATTTTACATTTACTCATTTCAAATTTTCTTTTTGGAACTTTACAGATTAACGAGTTGCAGAAGTTGAGGCATGAATCCTTGACGAAAACAACCACCGCATTCGCGAAGTGTCTGATGAGCAAGAAATGAACTCTGAAATATTCCATGACGAGGAGCTTTTCAGCAAACGAAATTGGCTTTCAGGGAAACTCGCGCTTTCAACTGTTTTGAACGTAAGTGTAATGCAAGGATTGCCTTTCTGTTACAGTTCATGGATAGTCTTTATTTGATTTAACTAATTAAATCAAATGTTTGAAGGACACTGTAAAAACATAAATACACACAAATGTGGATAAACAAATATTTTATACGAACATGTCTGCGTGGGAGGAGAGGTGTTCAAATGCTATATGTATAGTTTTTGCTTGCATAATGAAAAATCGAAAGTTTACTGTTGTTTCTTCTGCAGAATCGGTTCTCGCGTGGAAATCCAATATCACCTTATCACTAATATACGGGAAAGGTTGAACTTGTTTGTTCATAAGAATAAATGCGTAGAAGTGTGCATGTGCGCATGTGTGTTTGAGCCAACGTTATTCGTAAATTGTATAAGTAAGTAATACGCATGGGAAGTTTGTTATATATGCTAATAACCATTTTGAGTTTTTCCACAGAGGCTCTGCCTGATTTGCCTCAATACGCGACCGCTACCAGGAAGGAAGTACGAGTACATGTAGCATTTGGAAGTGAGCCTAAAGAATGTATGTAGATTAAAGGCGCAGTATTTAAGTTCAGTAATACTCTAACTACATTGACGTTCTTTTATTCACCTTGTGTGCAAGGAATTAGCACAAAAATAGCTTATAATTTTCGTTATTTGTTCTCTGTTGTTGCAGAACCATTTTAAAATTTCAGGTTTATTCAATGCACCACACAATCGATTGTATCTGCCAAGAACTGCCAAAATACTGCATGAAAATGTAGGGCAGTTCTTGGCAGATAATTCGATTGTGTGGAGCCTCTTTTATTGAACGTTTGAGTCGTGGCCACTAGCGGCCTCTAGCAGTTCTAGGCAGATCTAAGCAGACGTTCTCGCGAGTGCCGCCGACAGCCTCGGCATAGATAGTCTGCCCTAAAGCGGACGTAGCGACCGCTGCACTGCGCTGCTGCGCCACTAATCTCTGCCAAAAGCGTCAAGAAACTGCCAAAAACACTGCGCTGATTTTCAACTGGGTAGGCTGTCTAAATTTTGAACGTTTTCCAGTATGACCTAATAATGTCACCAGAAGTCTCGCCCACAGGATGTTACCCGAATATTTTCAAATAACGAGCTTTAATATTGTAATGACACCAAGATCCATGGGTTGCAAGAGGGGTGTCGTATTGGGAGGAAGAAAAAATACATGAATGTGTTGATGAAGTTCGTTTAGGTCTGGAGGATGACCTGGAGCGTTATCAAGGGCAAGTAAGGCTTTATTATCCTGGTTTAGCTTTTGATAATACTTTTTTATGACAAAATGTTACTCTAGAAACGCAGGCATTTCTATTTCTATGCCACATCCCGGGTAATGTTTTACAGTCTACATTCTTTAATGCTCTAGAATTCTATATGATCGTACCATAAGTTCTGTCCGTTTTTTACTAGTATGATAAGGCGAGTAAAAACATATCAACAAACCTTCATTGATTCAGTTACATATTCTTCATCGTTAGTAACAACTTCTGATCACGTACTAATAATTTTTCTACTGCTCATTCATTGAAATCTTTGATTTTCGAATCAAAAATGACTTACAATTCATTTTAATGTTGTTTTCGTCGTTCAAAGTTTTTTCCCTTGAATGATTGTCTAGACTTCTAAAAAAATGCAAGTCTGAAGGAGTAATATCTGGAGAATAGAGCTGATGCATCAATTTTTTCCATTTCAGCGTTTCAACAATTGTGCCCAATATCATTCGTGCTGTATGCGGGCCCGCATTGCCGTGCTGAAGGATGACGCCCTTAAATTTCGATGGACCAAAGATGGGGCTTCTTTTTCATTTTTGCAACTGTTGACAGTACAGTTCTGCAGTGATTGCTTGGTTGTTTTCAAAATGCTCGAAGTGACTAATTCCTCTCATATCCCACCAAACACAACAAATCTTTTTTCGGATGGAGTCCTGGTTTTGTTAGTGGTTACGGTTTTGCATTTCGATCTAGCCGTTGATTTGACTTTCAATATTGCAGTACAAAATCCCCTTTTCATCTCCGGTAACAACTTTATCCAGAAAACGTCATTGCAGTTGGCTGGAATGCAAAAATGCGAAGACATTCACGCGCTGCTGACAGCGGAGAGGTCATAAGGAGCCCACTTCCCAAGTTTGGGTTTCTTTCCCAGCTTCTTTAAGTGCCGTTGAATTGTCATAGCATTCACATGAAGTTAAGAGTTCAAATTCCTTGTGGATACTGCAGGATTAGCGTCAAGGTTTGCGTCCAATAAAGCTGCATCAAACTCAACAGGATGACCTTCTCTAGGCTATCTTCAAGGCTGTAATCCCCATTTCGGAACTTTCGAAACATCTTCTTGTACGTTCAGTAACTGCTTCTGGACCATACACTTCTTGAACATTTTTGGCAGTTGTTGGTGCATTACATCCTTTGTAAAACTGAAACTGCATTGAAAGTCTTATGGATTCTGTTGACGGCTTCATGTTTATTCAATGGTTGGTGATAAAAATGGCTAAATATCTAAACGAATTTCACAGCAACGCGCATGAAAGACCCCAGTAGAGTGATTGATTCGCAGAAAAGATCACAACTTGATGACTTCCTCTGTAATACAAGTTCAAACTCGTTGCAACAAGAAAACGAGCAAGACATATGATACAACCTAATAATTGAGCGATAGATTGATATATGATGATATACATATTTAAGATATATTTAAACACTACCACGCTGAAGTTTGCAGTAAATGCGCAGGAAAAACCAGCTACGCGACAGCCGCGCACAAGCTTGGGGCCCTAAGGGTAAATAGGGGGCGAAGCATCTCCCCAAAAAGTGGGGGTTAGGTGAGGGGCGACATGAGAATGGAAATCCAGTGCGAACTACATCGAACGTAAAGGGAACTACTACGAAATTGACATGTAGCATGTCTATATAAAAAAGGGGGTTTAAAATCATTCACAACGTCCTAGAAAACAAGGGGCTTTTAGGGTTATGAAAGGGTTTAAGTGGGCTGTGCGGAATAATACTAGGCTCAAGCGAGGGCGGTGCCCGATAGAGGTACACGTAATCATAGGAGGCAACGCGACGTGCACTATGCGCACCAATCACAGACACGGAAGTTCGCGGAAGAAAAACGCACACAAAGCCTTAATCAATGACCAACAAATGTATCATAACAAGCAAGTGTTTAGCCAATCGAAGCGTACGATACAGCAGGAGAACGAAGAACATTCACGAAGTTTCTAGAAGAAAGCAAGGGGATTGTATAGAAGCAGAGCGCGAGAACAGAACGAAGTCTTTCTCTGGTGGCAGGTACGAAAAGCAGTGTCGTTGCGGGGGCAGCCGGCATCGCTGCCGGTTCCCCGGCATGGTGCGTCGATTGAACAAAAGCACCGGAAGTCGGCGACAGCCATGCAAGTTGACAAAGTTTTGATAATGTAGAATTGTAGATGAACTAGCAAGTGAAACTGACGAGCGGTCTACAAGTATTGAAGATCGCCCTTGATGCCTCAACGCCACAATGTACATAACAGCAAAAGCGCCCGCAAACACGCCGGAAGTTCACAAATCCATCTTTGCAACGTATACACCGATGGAGCCTGCAAAAGTTCAAAGTTCCGAGAGCATCAAGCGGACGTGCAGCGTCCTGGACGAATCGCAATCTCCCAGCATCAGCACGAGCAGCATCGCCAACAGATCGGCATGCATCGAAGATGGCCAGCACCTGCACCGGACTCACCGAAGGAAGATGCGCGAGAAGCACTCGCATAAACAGCCCACTGAGTCTGACGTGAATACTCCAAGCTCCTAATGGAACCGGCATTATATCGGCACCAAGAGCGCATCGCAGAAGAGTGTGGGTGTTCGAATGGAACTGTGAACTCATAACGTAGTCACTACAAGTTTAATTTTGGATCAAGGTTAATCAGTAGCATAATTGTACATTGAAAAGTACTACGTAATGGCGTCCTACCTAAAAAGTGTCATCCATACATTGTGTTTTGTGTCATGTCGTCAAGGGCATTGTGTTTTCTTTAGCATCGATCGGTGTGGTTAAGGTTACGCTAATTTTAATCAAGAGTGCAACGTTGGGCATAGCGTGAAACGCTCTATTTTGAAATTCCTTGTGGTGAGTCAATGTTTACTGTTTTTGCGTTACCCTCATGTCGTGCTCACATTGGCATTTATGCTATGATGTTTTTCTGATTTTTGGCATTGTACGTTACCTACATTTGTATGCCACTTTGTTTCAATTCTTTTCATATCGTCAATCCAAACGTGCATATTCGGTATTGTAGAAGTGTGTATTTCCCGCATTTTGTACGCTATCTCGTTCCAATATTTGAAACAAACGCATATTTGTTCGTTAAGATTATTCACGTGTTCATTTGCAATTTAATAAATTGATTTAAAAGTGTAATGCTGGTTGTTTTTGTTTCCCGTGTTGATCTAGATGTCCTGGGGTCGGTTCACGTGAACAGAACTGTTACTCACTTTTTCTATTTTTCCCACCTATTCTATAATTTATCTTTCTGTGTATTTCCTCCCTTAATTTTTCAATTTCCTCTTTTTAGATCCCTCACTATCGAAAACAGGGTCATCTCTGTTTCGTGACACCCGATGTAATTCGCACTAGATTTCCATTCTCACGTCACCCCTCACCTAACCACCACTCCTTGCGGAGATGCTTCACCCCCTATTTACCCTTACGGCCCCAAGCTTATTCGCGGCTGTCGCGTGGCTGTTTTTTCCCGCGCATTTGTTGCTAACTACGGCGTGGCAGTGTTTAAATATATCTTTAATATGTATTTCATTACAGATAGATGGATCGATAGATTGATAGATCGATCGATAGATTGATGGATTGATCATTAGATTGATAACGGTCTTAATTTAACATCACCGTTTGCATTACTTCCAAGCAATAAAGTTACTCGATTCTTATGTGCGTTAAATCCAGAAGTAATATTTTTTCCTGAGTTATTTGACATTTGTCTTCAAAAATAAGCTTGCATGTCATTTTTAAACACTTGCTCTGGCGAATAATTTTGGCCAGACACGTTACTCAGAAAACACAAAAGAACTCTAATCCAACTTTGGTGTCTGCATCGACTGCTTCACCGTATGATGCGATTTGTTTTAATTGGAATCTTGTTTTAAATTTATCAATCAATCCTTTACTAGCATTAAGTGTTCAATTTCCGCTCAAATGATCTTCACTTCACCGTTTTAGAATTTCAAGGAGTGATTTTGCTTCAATCTGCATCGTATTATCATCTAACGAAATGCCTATCCTTCTTTAGTCTTGTATCCAAGGGTGTAAAAGTGTTTGTGTTTTATAAATAAGTGAATGACGTGTACGAAAAACATTCTTCGCTGGATCTGTTGAAACACTCGTAGCAAATTCTGTCATTTTGTCCTCATTTTTCTTAATACAATGCACGGTTGATTTGGGCAAGTCGTTATCTCCAGTAATTTCCATCACTCTGTATCTGTTTTAATTGATTTAGAGCGTGCAATTTAGTTGCAATACTGTTTTTTATATTAGAGCTGCGCTTAGTCGTAGTTTTGATGCAATTTTCCATTTTTATAATACGTGCCATTTTAGCTGAACATAAATCACAGATAAAATAGAGGCTATAATAGCAAATAATCTACTGGTTACTACTAAACGTGTGACGCGAGGCAGTATTTCTCAAGAAACAAAACAAAAACGTAATGTATCACTTGACGAAGTCGGTTTTAACAGAAAGTGAGATATTTCCAGACAAAAATAGCGTGAAATAGGAGAAGCGAAAGGCAAGATGATGCTAAGGAAGAAGTTCTACAGTACTGAAATCCATTAGAATCATGGGATATTACTTTAACAAAATTTTCAATAAGGCCAAGTTTAATATGGGAATATGGGAGATAGAGCGTCTGCGAATGTACCAAACACTTGTGGCGCACACTGTTTCACCCAAAACTTAACGTTTTTCTCTTTCGGGGTACCTTTTGACTCTATGATGATTCTTGTCTGCACAGCTCTTCTACAGACATGAAAAAACAGAATTTTTTTGTATATCTATAATGCAGTCCAAAAAGTCAAGAATATACTCACAGATTACCACAAATATTTCATTTGAGCTGCGAGTAATGAACACCTTCCAAAAAAAATCATTGACTCAAATTTCATAATCCCAACAATATGTACGACAGTAATTGAAGGTTGATGGTTGCCATTGTGTAGCAACAAAACTTTGAGGCTCGTGGTCCTTGCATTGATGAATGAATTCATCGATGAACATTATCTAATGAATGAATTCATGAGATAAATGCTCGTTTCCTGGATAATTCATGAGGCCATTTACAACAATACTGAAACAAGCATTATCTTCTTTGAAGAAGGTTAACCATAGCTCTTCTAGCAGCTCTTCTTTATTGAAGGCAGTGAGGGCACAAAAGTGGATATTTTGTTCTGAAAGATTCCATAATTGTAATCTGGAGCTCAACAACTCTGCATTCGTTTTTGGCAACCACAAATGTCTTTCTGAATTATTAAATATCTTATTTATCAGCTGGCTCCTCTTTTCCTCAGACTCATCCACATTTATTTCATTATCATTGTAACCCTTTCGTCAAGCGATAAATCATCTTCTGTAACTGCTCAAGCTGGGATTGGCATCTACATGAAATTATAGAGAACTGGTATTATAGCTGACTTACAATCTTCTTGCACAATTTTTAACTTGTTCTAGTTTGGAAATCTTTTAATGTTTGGGATACACAAATATGAATCAGAAATATGATTTGTTGGTACAGAAAAAGACATACACTGCATGGTATAGTGAAAGAAATACTCTTCCGTTTGTCATTTAGCCACTGAGGGATCCTCGTATAACCACACTGTGCAAAATTCGTGAGATGCTCAGACCTCATCTTGGTCACCATCTTTACTATCAAAATAACAATTGGACAGAGTTTTTCACTCTCGCTTAAATTTTTCCCCCCGCTGCTCGAAGTATACCTTCCACAGATATACCAATAGTTGTTTAGGTCACGCAAGCATCCTCCTTGAACATGTTTCTGACTTAGTTTTCATATGTTCTGTTATTAATTTCCATTTAGTAAATCTTGTTTCTGTTTCAGACTAGGTAAAAGTTAACGAGAAAATTCCGCAACATTTCTTGAATTTTTGTAAAAAGTTATAACCAGTCAGAACCCCTGCTTAACCCTTTGCTTCCCAACATTTAAATAGTTAAGGGAAAAGTTTTCTAAGATAATTGCTGTCATTACTCTGAAATATCAGCAAAATTGCCCTAGCATGTTTTTTCTGTATAAGCAGGTGCTTACTCCCTTATTAAATTGGAAAAAATTATGCTTAAAAATTAAATTAAAAATTAAAATGAATCAATTTAGTTTTTGCTTAATTTTATATGTAAATACATGTACGCATGGAAAAAATTGCTCAAGTTAAATAAAAACGGCATTAAATGTATTGCATAGACCATGAAGCTTACACTGACTGGATGTCAGTAGAAAATTGCACGTGTCAAACTTCTGGAATGTCTAAACACATAGTTGCAGGAATACTATTAATTGCTTCAATTTTTTCACTTAGTTCAAATTATTTCCCTACTAGTTGAATCACCCTGAAATTTTGTCAATTTACGTAAACTGGCCATCTGGGAACTGGAGTTCCAGCACTGGCCATCTGGGAACTGGAGTTCCTGTCAGGAGGCAAAGGAGTTTAATTCCTGATAGCTTGAGTTCATTGGAATGACTGAATAATATTTCGTGTCCGGAATTTCACAATCTCGTGTTATTTCACTGATTTAATGAAACATATTTTGCTTGTAATATAATGAATTTATAATTGTTCGTTGTACTTTGCGCACACTAAGCTTCGCTCCTCGGAATAATTCAACTGACGAGATACTTGTCCGTTTAGCTTTTGACTAAGCTGGGAATATCAGTGAAATACCACTAGATGGTTAAATTCCGAACATTAAATAATCTTCAGTCATAACAATAATATTCAGCTTCTATATCGTAACTATGACACTACCACAAAAATAGTTGAATCTGATGACGAGAACACGTGAACCCAACGCGCAGAACTCATCCTTTGACTGCGGTAACAGCAGCAACACTGCAGTGATGCACAACTAAAGAAGTTTGATGCCCAAGAACTTGACTTGATGAATCAATTTTCATAAAATATTCAGAATTCATGTTTTTTAAGTGTAAATCAAATTTTATTACTCGAGTAGCAATATCTGTGACTTGTGCTATCATAAGACTGTGGTTGATTCAAACAGTCCGGTAAACACTCCACGTGCGCGTGCCCAGGAAGTATAGATTCACCAAGCTAAAGCAAATTGCAGTGAACCACCTGGTCGACACCACATAAGCATCATTACATATTAACCCCATATATGTACCTCTGCAAGAATTTATTGAGCAATACAACATTTTGAGCAGAGCGGTTACCTGAAAGGGTAAACACAAAAGGTTGTCCTCCATGGATAATCTACTTAAAATTAATAATCATTATCCATAGTAGTCGTTCGCCTATTAACGTCTGTAAAATTACATAATTCATGCCGATTTTTTAAGACCCGTCTGAATATTTGACACAAAATCTTTAAAGGCTGCTGAAAATAAGAATTTCAGGAACTTTGTAAGAGAATAATATTACTGGTAGAATTTGTAAACCTTATCACCTTTACGAATTTTATCAACGACATTGTTTTCACTTTTCATTTTAGTTTAATAAAAAACAAATTTAAGTTCATGAGCATTTGACATATCAATGGCAACGTTGTGCGCCGATATGAAAAAAAATTCGGAGAGCCTTCTCTTTTGCCGTAGAAGGTGCATGCTCAACAATATTCCTCACCGAGAGTCGTGCAGTAACTATTTCTATCACTGTTTGTTTGACATTCCTGACAAAAATGCGGTATTGGCACTTTGCTTGCTCGGTTTATCGTCATTATCGTTTGAAATATCAAAGACGATCGAACAAAATATTTTAATAACTCCTCAGAAATACAATTGAGCTCTCATTCTATTGTCAGGAGTCTCAGACAATAAAATGAGACTACGTCTAGGGGTAAATTATCAACGTACCACATCCCTCATCTACAGGTTGCTGAAACTTTAACTCACTGTACGAATGTCTCTTCAAACGGGCTCATTTATTCACACATTGTACATGTATACAATTTCCCACTAATTGCTGCCTCAACCACTCACAGTGGCTTCGTGAATTTCTTTCCAGAAAATGCTGATCCAGTGATCATCTCGGCTCGAAAGAAGTACAGCTTCTCTAAAAATGTTGCTGTAGCGTTGCTCTTCAGGAAGATCCCATCACAATTTAGTACGAAGATCAAGAGTAGATGGGCTTTAAATAATACGTTTGATACACCGAGATGCTGTACTGGAATTGTGGGATGCTTACCGAACATAAATCCAATCGAGAATGCCGGGCAAAAATCAGATGGAGCAAAATTAATTACTGTTGGTGATTATCTAATTTATTAAGTAATTACTGGTCGTGATTAATTAATTAATAATTACTGTTCGTACAAAATTGCATTCGTGATTGGTGTTATTGCTCAAGCCTGGTATCATTATGAGGAAGCTTCGAGTACGTTCCATAAATTTGTGAAACCCAAGTTAGGGTGTTATTATTTAAGCTACTAGAACAAAGCCCAAACATATCTGTAATGAAATTGGAAATTAAGGACGATACGTACGTTATCATACTGAGAGATAAATAAAAAATGTGAAGTTGAGCTTTATCTATCATTGTTCAAAAGATTTTACACAACGTTCGACCAATAAGTATTATTTTATTTACATTCATAGTGTAGACCATGAACCCGCTGATTTGGATAGCATTAAATTAGTACTGGTCTTTGTGAAGGTGAAATAAGTGGTTGAGAAATTAGAGTGGGTCAATGTTGAATCTAGATTTAGTTAATTGGGAATTCAGATAAATTATTAAGAAATTTGAGCTCATATGGAAACATAAATACACTAACATTAAAAGCCTTTCAAAATTCATTGGCGCAGAATAACTTTTTGCTCAGATTTTACAACGTAGTATATGATGCTGGTATAGAAGTTTTTATTCCCAGGTTTATAAATCTTTAAAATATACCACCAAAAGGGGAACAGAAGTAACCCATCCTTCATTAAGGTACAAAAAACACTAAGCGAACAAAAACGAATAATTGATACTCACAAGAATGCAGAGAATTGATAAGCAGTGGCGAAGGCTTTGGGCTTAAATTTTGTACAGCATGGAAGTGGTTGCTCATGGAACAGAAATCTCCGACGGTAAATGGAGAGGTTAGCCAAAAATTTACTATCTAACCTAATAATAACCGTTGGGTGTTTGTTCATATATTTATTTGTATATTTATTTAAATATTAGTTTGGTGTCCCTTACGTTTTCGTTTGAGTTTGCGGTATTATGGACACCGAATTCCTCAGTGTAACATGAAAAGATCGCTTATACATGCATTGATATGTTTGACATTCTATCAGGATGGCTTTGGCTTTTAGGCTTTTTGGCTTTTTGGCTTATAAGCTTTTTGGCTTTTTAACTTTACGGCCTTTTGGCTTTTTGGTTGTTTGGCTTTTTGGGTTTTTGGGTTTTTGGCTTTGGCTTTGACTTTGGCTTTATATATTGTGGATGGTGTTTTTGCTTCTGAATTGCCTAGTTTCTACGTCTTTTTTCTTCTTTATCGATTAAATTGTATTTTTCCCGTGAAAACACTAAATTGTAGGACTACATTGAAATTGCATTTCCCGAAATCACCTACGTAACGTGTAAAATATTTATTCAGTAATAACATAATACGTCAATAGGTTTAGATTTAATGGATGCTTATTTTATTTAAATTAAAATTAACTGCCAGTGTACTGAAGTTGAATCTACATAAAATGTAGTCTGGATACGATTTAGAAAAGTTTTTGTTCGCGTTTTGGTGTGTTTGTGATTGACGAAAATTTGGAGAGCGCAGACGAGCCTTTAACAAAATTTACCTTTTTTGAGAAATGCCAACTTGTATTGGAAACGTTCTTAAGGTCGCTCAGGAATTGTAACACATGCTATGTAGTGTTGTTGCCAATTCAGTTCTGTACCGAAGTCAACATTCTTCCCATCATCTGGATTTAGACCAGTTTTTGGTGGTCCAAAATTGGAATACAGACCATGCCTTGAAAAAAGTATGAGGAAGAATTGTCCCCTAATATTGATCTGAAACTGATTTCAGTTTTGATTCATCACTAGATACTTGCACGGTTTGCTTTAATGAAAGAAATACGATTCCCGTTGCTAAAAAAAAATGGGAAAGACAAGTAAAAAATATGTCATTTCCTTTTTTACCAATTGAGGTTTGCGGACTTTCTGAAAAATAACGGCATGAAGATTTTTTTACAGTACTTCCATGAATTTTGTTTTTTTTCATAGTTTTTAAGGTCACTAAATAGAATTAAACACTTGGAATCTCTTACTGAATACAATACAATTTAAACAATTTTAAACAATTTAAGCAATTCATTTACCACAGGTGATACAGAGGTAGAATGTTTCTTAAGTCTAGTACAATGGTCAAACTAGAGTATAGCTACCTGTGGGCCCGAACAAGTTCAGCGACATCTAGGGCATCCTACCATCACATTATTCTAAGGTGTACAATACTGTTTAACCTAATTCACTTAACCTAGTTTCGCAATAGACTGATCAGTGAGATAATTGACTCGTTATTTGATGCTGTATTTCACAATATAGGTCAGATCGGCTATATTTAACAATATATTCGATAAAACGATTAAGAACAGACTGAAGATCGGTTATGTTACCCATGGTAAATCACATTATTAGGACTAGACATGTAGGAGGCAAGATGTGACTTGGTGGTCTTACACGACTAGTATTTTGATAGGAAATGAGGTTCAAGATGTCTCTTGAATATTTTGTAAGAATTGCTTTCGCGAATCTCCGCAGGGATCGAGTTCCAAGTTTTAGTTCCAACGAAGAGGATACTGTGTTGCGATCGGGCCTTTGAAATATAAGGAAGCTTAAATTTACTTCTATTTCGGGTTAAATGGTCGTGATGACCAGTTTGCGCAGTTAATAATTGTTTTAGGCTATTGTCGCCATCACTTCTTAGAGTTTTATAAATGAAATTGCAAATGGAGATACTGTAGAGATCCGAAAGTTTAGATATTTGCAAATTTTTGAATGAATCATTTGTGTGAGCATTATATTCTAGGCTCATTACCGCTCTGATGGCTTTCTTTTGCAGAGTAAAAATTTTATTGGTTTTATTTTTATCAGTTCCGTGCCATGCTTCTATTCCGTATTGCAAGTATGGAGAAATGAGCGGTCGGTAGAGCATTTGTAAAGCTGCTTCAGGCAGGAAATTTTTAACTTTATTTAGGATTCCGATGAATTTTGATAATTTAGAACTAATTTGAGCGACATGCTCATTGAAGGTCAGATGTTTATCTATTATGATGCCCAGAAACTTACAGGAGTTGGTTTCTTCGATTTCACCTTCGCCAATTTTAATGCGTGGGAGAGATACATTTTCCTTGTTTGAGAATGTAATATATTTCGTTTTATCTATATTAAGGCTAATTTTATTAGCGTTAAGCCACAATGAAACCTTATGAAGTTCATTATTTATTCTCTCCGCAATCATGGCGGGATTTTGGTTTGGAAGGGCCGCAGAAAGCGTTCTGTCATCGGCAAAAAGTATGAATTTGAAGAATGACGTAGATTTAATAAAATAATTGATAAATATCAGAAATAGGAGAGGCCCACGAATAGATCCTTGTGGAACTCCATGGATAATTGTCTGTGGGTCCGATTTTGCGTTGTCGATGACAACGTATTGCTTCCGATTTGTTAGGTATGATCTGAACCGTCTTGGGCCACCCCTCGGATGCCATAACAGTGTAGTTTCGAGAGTAATATTTTATGGTCCACACAATCGAATGACTTTCGAAAGTCAAGAAATACAGAGAAGACAGGCTTTCATCCATCTATATTGGAATAAAGGAATTGTAAGTGATTTAATATTGCCTGCGTTGTTGATTTTTTAGAGCGAAAGCCGTATTGTTTATCGTAAAGAAATGATTTTTGTTCAAAATAAGCGTACACTTCATTATACACACTATTTTCGAATACTTTGCTAATAATTGGTAGTACAGAAATATGTCGATAATTGTTTACACAGGTTTTTTCACCATTTTTAAAGATAGGGGTTACTCTAGCAACTTTGAGGGAGTTCGGGAAAGTGCCTAGTAAGAGAGACTGGTTAATGAGATTGGATATCAGCGGGGCTACAATATCAGCAATAATTTTAAGTACTTTTGTCGGAAACGTTTGTAACCCACTTGATTTATTTTTCAGGTTGTTTATGCACGCAACTATATCGGAGGAGTTGGTAGGCGTAAAGAAAAAGGAGTTGTGTTCTCGAATATGATCCATGTATTCCAGGTGATCAGTAGGTTCACTTAAATACCATCAGCTATAGTTTTTCCTACGTTTACGTAGAAATCGTTGAAAATATTAGCATTTTTTTTTTATGGTATGCTACATTATCTTGAACAACATGTTTAATTTCCTTTTTAACAGCGTTATTCGGTTTAAAGCAAGAGTTAAGGAGGCGCCAAGTCTTTTT